>JARKIE010000449.1:0-65883 GCA_029378255.1 Mycena rosella | reverse complement strand
GTTTAATATATACAGGACAGGGTAGCCGGGGAAATATGTATTACACAGTACAGCGTGGCGCAGGCACCCCGAATGCCGCCCCGCACAAAGAGCCCGCTCGCCGCGTCCAGCGGCGGGCCGCAGAGCCTGAGCCGGCTTGCCGCGGCAGAGCGCCCGCTTCGCCGCCTCGACGCTGCCCCCCATGGGCTCCACGTCACGCATCAGGGGGATGTGCCGGAGGGTGGAGAGCAGCGAGGCAGACGCCGACAGCGGCCCGCACATCCTCCGCGCGTCGCGGCACTTGTCCGGCGTCAAGACGCAAGGGCCCGGGGATGACATCATGACCCGCGAGCCACACTTCAGCCGTGCCACGTGGAGGCACCGCCGCCGATCCGAGCCCGCCTTCCTCTTGCGCTCAAGCAGCGCCCTGCGATGCTCTGCTCTCGAATGCGACTCCGCCTGGATCTCCGTCGATGTCGTAGTCGAAAATGCCGATCGGGATTTTCTGACGTCAGCTCGCCTGCCCCTCCCTTTCGTGCTGTCATTGCCGAGGATTTGGGATGCCCACAGTCTGTCGCTCCTCGTATGACCGATGAACGCCGGGTGGTCCTCTCGCGACCCCTACTCTGGTGTCTGGCGCCTCTGTCGGCCAGGAGTCGGGTCGCCGCTCAGCTGCATCTTCATCTCGGACGGATTGCGCTTGTCGCCACGGCTTTCTGGTACGCATCCCGCCTCTGGCGCATCCTGCCCCTTACTCCCGCATTCCTTTCGCGCTCCTTCTACGTCATGCGAGATGCCCATGGGCGTTTAGAAACGAGTGGCACCGCAATATTCCTCTGCGTCTCCCGGTTTATCACCCTGTTTCTCGCGCCTGATCCTTCCCCTGTTTTCCTTTATATTTTGCGCCGATCCGCAAAGGCCAGTGGGCGAGCAAGGAGCCGACCGCACTGGCAGCGGCACGCCGGGCTGCGCGATGTACTGAACGTCGGACACTTGCTGGATCGGCTGCGAGCACCCACGTCGTTCTCCCTCGGAATGTCCTCGCACCACCTTCAAATGCGGCGCACCGCGCTTTGCTCATGATTGAATGCGCGCTTTCCTCTACAGTATCGCGCTAGCGGAGGACGAGCAATGGCCGTTCCAGATGCAGACTCATCATTGCGCCTACCGCGCTCTCACACGTACCGTCGGGTGCGCGCGCGTGCGCTCTCACTCCGACTCTGTGCACCGTCCCCGCGTCCAACTCATCCTCGTCCGTGTGGGCGATCGCGATCGAGCAGGGGCGACGGTGTTAATCCCTCGTGTGCGAAGGGTGAGTGCACGAGCGTGTGAGCGGGCGGCGAGTGGCGAGCGGCTGTGGAATGTTCGTGCCAGCGAGGGTGAGCAGTCGCAGATGATCTTCGGACGCCTAGCTGCCGCGCTGGCGCGTCGTCCGCTCCTCATCGCGCTTGTCTTGGGATTGTCCGTCTGTATCCCGTATCTCATCGTTCCCAGAGCTACATATGTGCGTAAATTGCGCCTCGCTATCCTACCTCCGGTGTACAGCACAAGCCCAGGTTCTTGAATATAATCCCACTTCGGCGGCTGTACAGGACGGACTTGAGGTCGGTGACGGGGCAGAAGTCCGGACCCAGCGGAGGAAAGACTTAATCCTAAAAACTCTTTCCCGGAACCTTCCTCCTGCATAGCATTTCGGCTCGCCGCGAAGATAACCATGAGCCCCACCTCCGTACCATCGGCCTCCGCGATGCTCGCTGCTGTGATCGAACTTGAACAACTTCGGCTTCGCACTCCATCCCCGGCCGCATCAACATTTGTGGCTACTTCGGACTTCATTGGGATTGACTAATGAAGGTCTTATTCTGCCGTTCTTCAGTTCGCTTTTCATATCCGACTCTGGCCTCACGCTCTTCCGCCTGCTTTGTATCCCGCTCGCTAGTCTTTGTTGATCGACAAGCAAACCTGTGTCTCTGTACAACGCCAGCCCCGCGTTGCAGACATCTGGGACAGATCTTCGCGCCCCGTTCTGGATTCTAACTGTCCGACCTACCTCCGCTCTCATCTTGGCCGAAGACGATCCATCGTGTTGCGTTATTTCCGCTCTTCCTTGCTAATCTCCTTCATCTTCATCCATATAATTCTTTTTATTCAATGATGTTCTCTCTCGTGCCTTCCTTGAGCGGCTTCATCGATCTTGAATTCAACTTTGACTTTGCGTCGCACTACCACGAGGACGAGGACCACCACCCGCGTTCTCGACGGTGCCCACGCCCGCATCCGCACCATCGCGACCAAGCACCTGGGTCGGAGCATCCGCCGTTTAGTGGATCGCCGGACGGGATGAATTCGGGCGGGACGAGGCGTGGGCTTGTGAGTTTTATTTCTACGCATCATATTTTGTTTATCACGCCCGTGGATCCGTCTGATTCGGTTCACTGCAGTTCACAAGTTTCTGTGTCTGAAACGTTATGTGTCTCAATTCCAGCCATTTTATCCAAGTTGACGCCTCTTGCCAGACATAATCTTGCTCCTCCCCCTCTCGTGCCTCCTCGCGCTCTTCGCCGCATGGGACGGCTACCTGGAACGCGTGCATTTGCGTCCGGAGGCGCGTTCTACGACCCGCCCTGGTTTGTCACAACACCAAGACAGCGCGCGGGCCTCTAAGCACGGACGCCCGTCCGAGGACTCGCGGCGCGCCCGCGGTGCGCCAGCATCGGTGCGCACTTGTGCCCCGCGCTGTTCGCACGGCGCGGGGGCGTGGTGTACGTCGTTTAGGGTGTGGCGATGCTGTAGTTTGCGGCGTTTATGGTGTGGGCGTATTGGGTGCAGGTGCGCGCACGCATTTTTGTCCTATATTTTTCCTCCTGCATTCCGCGGGCATTGAGCATTGGATTGTTCTCTGTTTTTTCGGTCAAGGGGAGAACATTGAACTCCGCTGGTATGGAGGACTACAGGATTGTGTTTTGCCTACACTGCCTTCGAATACCTTTGCACTTTGGCTCTCAGTCAACGAGTTCTTGTATTTATGCGTCCGGTTCGATGCTTTCCCAAATTCTGCAAATTCATTCCTGCCTGATGTCTCCATGGTTCCTTCCACGCTGAAGCCCAACAGGATTTCGCGGTATCGATATACAAAGTCATGGTGTTCATATGGTATGACTGCGCGAGTGCGGTCGCTCAAAGGGAATATTCTTCACGGGCAGGTGAGTACGCTTGTTGCAGTTGTCCCATATGAATTAACAGTCTGGTGATTCAGCATTCATTGATCGTAGCTACGATGCAGCGCACCCCGGCGCTCCACTCACCCCAGCACTCACGATTAATTGCGCGGGATAGCGTTGTAGTAGTAGCGCGACGGCAAGTTCTCGCCGGCAACTCCCGAGGACTCGGAGGACGGAAAGTGCACGTTCCGCATCATATTTCTCTACGGAGTGTGTTGTACATGTCTTGAGAATGTGTGTGATTGAAACGGAGGAAAAGAGCGACACAATAAAGAGCTGTGTGTCCGAGGAAACCTGCACAGTGAATTCCATGTTACATCCGATCCGTTATCGAACCTCTGAGGGATCCGAGGTACAGACCGGAGCAATGAATGCGAGGCGCCCACGGAATTTCCGCTGCAATGATCCTGCAGGGAAAAAAAACACACAATCATCAGTTGAATTGTGGCGCTGTTTCTCCCACTCGCGGGTTCTAACTCTTCAATTTGTCCATGAATTCAGGGAAACGGGTTTCAGAGTCGAATTATTGCCAGTCTGTAGCGCCCCAGTACCTGAGTGAACGTGCAGTCTTCCACGTGCAAGCAAAGAACCCAGGAAGCACCCAGAGCACCACAAGCCGGTGGTGAGTAGGCCGAGCGGTATCCGTTATAGGATTCGGGACTGATTGAGGCAGTGCCATGTTGTTGATTTTCAGAGACTCAGATCTAGAGTGTGGGAGCGAACGCTTGAGGCATGCAGGGAAGCCTGGTGGTGGCTTCACGCGCAATAACAGTGGACAAAGCGTTCGGACAACGCGAGTATCCACACATGGATCACGAAATTAGCAGTAGGGGAAACTCCGCGGGAGTGAGTCTGAGCTTTGGCTGTAAATTTCGGCGAAGATTTCCTGTGCGAGTTCTCAGAGGGTTGAATTAATGGTACAAGCATAATGTGTTGGTATTCAGAAGACATTTAAAGACGCAGAGGATCGTAGGCTGCCGGGGATTTGAACAAGAGCTCGTTATACAGCTGAGGCAGAGTGTGAGCAGCGATGCGAGAGCACTTTAATTGCAGAGTGCCGCCAGTGTGCGAAGTCTTTGATTGAAACGAGTCAGTGAATTTTAGCCAGAGGGGCTTGATAAATTCCGGCTCCGCTAAGAGGAGCCTCCAGTCCAAGTCGCTACATAGTTGACAAGCTACAGTGCCGCGATCGGTCATTCAGAGATCCGTATTTATACGCAGAAGCCAGTACAGCTGTACTTGAGGTAAAAGGTTGGCTATTCAAAGCTGTATTTTGTGAGGAATCGTTCATGGACGAGGTTGGGCAGAGTGAACTGGCGCTGCTTTGGTATTTACGAGGAGTTTACGTTGGACCGATGTTCTGGAAGTGGGTGGTCTCCACGGAAATGAAAGGAGTGTGGACTACCGGTTCAGATACAGTGTAATTTCACGGCTTCGATTGAGACTGGCGCACTGGCCGGGGCTCACAGAGAGAGGTGATGCCGAACCTCGGCTGTGCCACGTGGAGGAACCACCGCTGATCCGCCTTCAATCGGCCTTCCTCTTTCGCTCAAGCAGCGCGCAAGTCTGCGCTGCCGCCTGCGACAACGCTAGGATGCTCTAGTCTCGTAAACGATTCAGCTCATCCGGCTCCTTGGGTCGTCATTTCCGAGGATCTGGGTGCCTACAACAGCCTCAGATCGATCGACAAGGCTCACTCGTAGCACTTTCTTCCGCCCACTCATAACAACAACCACTCCGCATTCAAAACCCGCCGATCCAATCCGCATCCCCTGCAGGAGCGCGACACGCGCACAGACTGGCCGGGGCTGGTACTGCGGCTCACAGCGGTACTCTCCGCTGTAGGGTTCGTCCTGCGCATGTTCATACACGGGCAGAGCGCGGTCCCGAGCGTGCCACCGCCGCCGCGCATGGGGAGTGGAGGCATGAGTCAGGCGCCCTCGACGCGGACGTTTGCCTGGTACCGCGCGCGGTGTAGTTTGCCCTTCCGTGCGACTTCACAATTGACCAATAGCTTCATTTGCCGGTGCGAGCTTCAACCCTGCGCTCGAGGTCGATGCGGACTTTGAGGATTTCGACCCTCACCGCTATGGCTATCCGCATTCGCACCTGAATCCCCACTCGCACCCGCATGCACATCATCGTCGCCCACTGCCGTCGCGAGGACGGTTCTTTGAGCTGGCTTTTCCGCGCACCTCCTCCCGCCGCCGCCGCCCTCACATCATCCCCCTCATCGTAGATATCACCCACCCCCCTCGATTTCTGGCGCGATTTTGATTTGAACTCAGACAGAATTGAGTGAATCCGACTTGGACTTTACGCCGCACCACGAGGACGACGATCACCACCCGAGTCGTCACAGCCACGGCTACCGCCCGCTCACCGCCGCTGCTGCCGGGGCTCCTCGACTAGATCACGACTCCCGCACCCGCCGCCATGGGCGCGGCACCCACACCCGCATCGGCACCTTCGTGACCAAGCACCTGGCTAGGGGCCTCCGCCGTTTAGTGGAGCTCCGCATGGGATGAATTGGCGCGGGGACGAGGCATGTCTTGTGAGTTTTGTTTCTGTTTCATCCTCTGCGTTCACCGCGCTATTGTTTTACCCTGTGCATGATGATTTCCTCATTATCCAATCTTCTTCTGTCCATCTGATGCCTTCCCCGCTACACATAATTTCCCTCCTCTTCACGGGCTTCGCCGCACGGGAGCTCCGCCTAGAGCGCGTGCATTCGCGCCCGGGGTCGCGTTCTACGAGCCGCCCGTGGCGGGTGTATCGGAACACCAAGACAATGCACGGCACTCCGAGGACTCTGAGCGTGTGTCCGGCGCGCTCTCGTCCTCGCCCTCACCCTCGCCTTCGCCTTGCCCAAACGGCGCGGGCATCTTCGCGGCGGCGCGGCATCGGTACGCACGGGCAATCGCGCGCCGCTCGTGCGCCCCGCGCTGTTCTCCCGCGCGCGCGCGGGCCTCATGTATGGCATGGTAATGCTGCAGTTTGCGACGTTTATAGTGTGGGCGTTTGGGGTGCAGGTACGCTCGGGTGTTCAATTTCTTTTGTCTGTACTTTTCGGCGATTCCGCGAACGTCGTCGATGGTTGGCTTTCGTTCTTGGATAAAAAATTGTGGAGAACGCCAGCTAACGCCTCCGAAAGCTCTACTACAAGGTTTACATAGGCTACTCGCCCGTGCGAATGGTCGTGCGGCTGACGCCGATGTTCGTCACGGGGCTGATCTGCAACATATTCCTCGCGCTCGTTATCGGGCGCGTGCCCGCGCTTTGGCTGCCTGGTGCGTTTGATCTTCCCGCGAATTTGCCGCCGATAATTAACGCCCATCCCACGCAGCTTCCGGCACGCTCACGTCGACGCTCCGCGGCGTCGACAGTTGGTTCAACCACGTCCAGCAGGGCGCGGCGCGGACGCGCTGGGGTCGTACCACGCTGCGATGTGGACGGGCGTCTCGTTTGGCGGGCTCGGTGAGGTCTATTCGCTCAGAATTCCTCTTGCGCATTTTCACTTTGTCTTCACCTCACCCCTCATTCTTCTTCTGTTCTTGTATTCTGAACTCACTCCCCCATTTTTCTTGTCACCCCCGCCACAACTCCACTTGCATTGCGCACGAAACTGGTGAATAGCCCTGAGCTCGATGCGCGGTGACTCGCATGGTGAATCGCGTACCAATGCCGAGTCGGCGGTTCGCAGAAATTTTACAGCCGATTGGAGAAGCTTCGCAGAAACTTTACAGCCGATTGGAGAGGTTTTAGTCACCGAATTATGTTCAGAAAAGTGGAGGGTTCCCAATGAGAGCTTCGAGCGAGCGGCCCACGGTTGCGTAAGATGCACTCCTTTCGGGCAGGCCGAGTGCATCGCTTGGGAGCAATCCAGATCACCGTTGTCCCCATAATCGTACATGGTGGCCCACGCGTTCGGGGTTTGTGTGAAGTCTGTAGGTTCCTGCGGGCGTAGCAACCGAATAGACAATTGTCTGGTGAAAACCATTTTCGGCTTTTCCAGAGACGGAGATCCATGGAATCTTCGAGAGAAGTGGATGCGACCAGAGAAGTTAAATTCGAGGCTGACCCAAGATGATTTCCTGGCGACGGGGCTGTTGCGAGAAATGAAGGAGGGCAGTGACTAGCGAATGGGAGACCAAGTTCAGTGCGGACCCAGTGTCGATCAAGCACCGAAATTCGTAGTCGCGGAATCTGACCGTGATCATGCTGGGAGCGAATGCGAGGAAGCGAGACAGCTGGGATGATACGGCGTTGAGTAATCCATGAGATCCTTCGCGTCATCCGGTTAGGCCAGGCATTTGCATTTGTAGTGTGTAGCGCACCAGGGGAGTGTAGTGCCCGAGTGATGGAGTTGCGAGCACAACCTACCCAAGCTCTCGCGTTGACCCAGACAGGAACAACATATCGAGGTGAAGAATCTATATGAAGTTTGATTAAACAATCCCTGTCTCAACAGAAAACCAGGTTCTAGTACTGTTCTGATTAATCAGGCCGGAGGCCTGTGAGGGCGGGGCGACGGGCATCATCAATCACGTGATATGTTCCAAGGGCGGTTCAACCGCTGCTCAAACACTGTTTAAACACTGCTTGACCGGTGTTCACCGGAGGAACAAAAACTTCCAACAGGGGGACTCGAACCGTGGGTCCCCCGTATGCAGACCACATAAGAGAGCAGGCAAGGTAACCACTTCACTAAAATACCGATGCCACACCTCACCCTCAGCAGCATACATTGTGGGCCCGAGCTCTAGGAAGAAGGGGTCTCACACGGGCATCTCCTCATTCAGCCTAGCAGGCTACCTTAGGGCTTTCAATATGCAAGGAAATCAAATCCAGAAGTGGTCACATTGGAGCAGGGACCGGTCCCAACCTGATTCTCCCAAGCAAACTGTTTATCTTTCAGTTTGTATCATGAACCCTAACACTTTCCCTATGGGCTTTTCATCCTCCCACACAATTAGATTGAACTGATCTAATTTTCGTTCAAACACGGATCTGGAACACGTTCAATCAATCTGGTAAATCAGTGGTCAATCTATCCAAGTGGCAATACTTCAGTGTCACCGTTATTCAACAAGTCCCATTTATTTATTTTGGAGCCTTCTCCTCGCTCTCGCCACTGACTACCTCATAGCAGTCTAGCATGATACGGGCTGGCCTCAGAGTTAGACAAATTCAATTCAAAGTCTTTACACCTATTACCTTATTAGGCTGGGCCTCAGTAACATCTACATGAGACCCTTACGTATGTCTTTTGTGGTTCAGTGGTTGTGTGTTGTAACTACAATATTGATTTTTCTTTTCGACGAAGTCGTGGGTTCGATCCCGCCTAACGCCTTTTTGAAAGCCCTGCGGTCCCATCTCTGTTTAATCTGAGCAGTGCTTGAACCTGTTTATGTGTTGAGACTGGGATTGTTTAATCAAACTTCATATGGTTACTGCGAGGTGATGAGTCGGCTGGATGTTATTGTTTAAAGAAAGAATTCCGGAATGATCGAGCGCCGTGCTTCCGAGCTTGCGTATCGTTGATTGTGGGATCCCAAACAGCGTACGGTTAGCCTGGTGGTGGGGACTTCAGACACCATATATTAGCGAAAGCTTGCGGATATCGTGTGTACGTATGAGTTCCTAAACTGGAAGAGCGAAATTTCGCGGCGGGTTGCTTGTAGGTGCAGCATTGGCCGTAAGTTTCTTCGGAGAGTTGACCCCAATTGTGCGTACCACTGGGTCGAAAATGAGAGGTGAATAATGAGTTGGTAGTGAGCGGATCTTGGAATGGAGGCTTCCCGAGTTTTGCACAGGAGCTCGATATGCAGCTGAGGCAGAGCGCGAGTAGCAATGAAAGAGTGATTCCAGAGTGCCGCCGCGGTCCAGTGCAGATCTTGTGCCAGGTGTGTGAAGTTTTGCATCGAAGCACTGTAGACAGAAGCGCTCGATAAGTAGTCGCTAGCTGGCAAGCTGCAGTGCTGCCGGTTGGGGTCAGTGATTCAGAGATCCGTACAGCTGTACTTGAGGGCGAGATATTAAAATGCCATAGTTATATTTTAGAACCGGCGCGGTTTGGTTATTTTGGTTTTTACGCGGAGTTTTGTGTCGGCGACTCGGACTGATTTTCGAAGCGAGTGGTCTCCACGGCAATCGCGGGAGTGGATTGCCTTCAGATGCGGCGTAATTTCGCGGCTTCGAGCGAGATCGCGCACTAGCCGGGGCTCAGAGAGAAAACGAAGCGATGGTAAACGGACTAGAGAGAGGTGATGCCGAACTTCGGCCGTGTCACGTATAGGCACCGCCACTGAGCGGTCTTCTTCCGTTCAAGCAAAGTTTGCGCTGCGATGCGCCCTAGGCCGTGGCTGGACTACGACCCCGTCGCCGTCGCATCTGCTCTACTTGCCTCTCGCTACTGGATTGACCGATGTTGGAGTACAATCCGGCATCGCTCCGAACGTGCTAGAATGATTTGTGATGGGCTTAGTGACGCCGACGTACTGTATAATTACATTCAATTCAACCAGGGGTGTGACGCGTGACCCAAATTTCCAGTTCGACCATTTGACCACGGCCCAAATTTCGCGTGACAGAACCAAAAATTTCGACTACCGGAACGAAAAATTTCATGTTGCGGAGGTGATTTTGCCGCCTGCGTGACAAAAATTGCATTCGACCAAGGTGGGTTACGCGTGACAAAAAACCAACATCCTCAGGGGGTGCGTGACGCGTGACGGTCGAATTGAATGTAATTATACAGTATGCCCGACTCAAGAGAGAGTCAATGCTGGAATATTCTAGATTATTCACCTTACAGTATAAATAGTAGGATGAGGAACAGATCCTCATCAGCTTGTAAACCCTGGTCTAACAACCACTTGTGCAATCTTACCTGGAAATAACAACAACCAATGTCCGGCGTCTTGCGGCACCCCCCTCCGGCTGTAATAAATCTGGGCTTCGCGCGCTGCCGAAGTGTGTGAGAAATATGCTGTCTAGCAGCAAGCACAGCAAATAAAATGGTTCCGAATCCCTATAGAAACAGCTAACGCTCACCGTGGATAGGACTCAAACAGCCGAATAGTAAGTGCGAAACTTTACTAGACACGAACGACGGAATATCACGTAGTTCTTAGAACTGCTCTGCTAAAAAATATACCTGCTGTGCAAGGCAAAGACTGTAGCTCAGTGGGAAAGCTAGCGCTTCAAGGCGACGATGTATTGCAGTGGTAAGATGGGTCATTTACACAAGCAGGAAGGCTCCCTTTATATACGTAGAAATACTCTAAATATAGCTGTATGACTCGAGTGGAGTCGGGGAGCAATGACTCATGCCCGAGACTGCGGAAGAAGGCAGTGACTCCACATCCGAGCCATGCCCGAGGTAAACGACAGCTGTTCAAACATCTCGGGGATCTCGGAGATGTTCGCTTAATCAGGCTCTACTGTGCAACGAGAGTTCGTGGAGGGTAATTAGCTCAAATGAGCCAGTATCCATCACACCGGCGCCTCTTTCCGATTTCGGCCACCGCGTGAAAGAACTCGGGTCGCCGCTTGCCCACGCCGCTTGCCCGCACCTCCATGTCGGCGAGGCCTTTGTCTGTGGCGGCTGACGCATCTACGCCTCCGTTCCTCTGTTCCGCGCCCTCGTTCCCCGACGGAATTTCATGTCCCACAAGCTTTACCTGCATCCGCGGGTTGGTTCGTAGGGGTTCGTGTCCGGGCCTTCGTTCCTCATTCGGAACACTCTCCTTCTTCCCTCCCCTGCCGCGACTTGCATTCTAGTATGCGCTCGTACCCGCTTATACGCGCCGACGTGCCGCCGGCAGCTCGTGGCTCATACGCCCGACGCCGTTCAGTGTGGGCCGATAGTTGGCGATGAAGGCCGGGCGCAGGCCAGCGCGATGTGCTGAAGAGTGAAGGCCTGCGTAGAAGGTGCGTCGGCCGCTTGCAGGATGTCGGCTATGCTACTCACGTCCTCTTCGTCCCCGGGAGCACGTCGGATTCTGCGTCCCCCGCCGCGAAGCACTCGCTGTTTCCTGCGGTGCGAGTACGAACGCGCGAGCGAGCAAACACGCCTTCGCTCGCGCGTTGGACGACTGCACCATCGCGCCCGTCGCCCTTTCGTACGCCGTTGCGCGCGCGGCCCCGATCCGGCCTGTCCATGTCAGCGTTCCCGATCGACATCGGGGCAGGGATGCATGCGCGCAGGCGTGCGAGGGGTGTCTAAGGCCGCTGGCGTTAACGCTCTGCCGGGCGGCATCCCGTTCGAGCAGGTGGGGTGCGTGGGGGTCGGAAGCTGCGGAGTGGCTAGCGGCTGGGTACGGCGGGGCGAACCACGGGGGAGAAGCTGATCGCAGCAGTTCAGATGCGCAGATGCAGTGCTCTCCCTACCCATCGCGCCCGTCCTTATCCTGCGTCCGGACCCCGCATCTCGTCCTCAGAGCCCAACGAAGCCGGTGGCAGCAGATCGCAGATGGAGAACTCTCCCTCCCCATCGCACCCGTCTTTATCGTGCTCCTATCTCTGGTGTACGTATGCACCAGTGCGTGAATATAACTACCACGGAATTGAGCTCGACGATGAGGCAAAAGTCCGGACCGCGCGAAGCAACGAAAGATCATTCCTCGGAACATTCATATCACTTGGGACCGCGCGGAGCATTTCGGCTTGTCACGAACACAACTATGAGCCCGAAGCTCGTACTATCGGGCGTCTCGATCCCCTCCGCTGCGTGAATTTCTAACTGTGGTCGGACTTGGACAACTCGGCTCGCACTCCATCCCCCGGCCGCGGCAAATTCGTGCCTGCTGCGGGCTTCATTAATATTCATTGAGATTGACGAATCAAGGTCTTGTCCTCTTGGGTCCCCCGTTTTCATCTGCTGCCCGGGCCTCACGCTCTCCCGCAAGCTTCGCATCCGGCTCAGGAATCTTTGTTCAACTACGAAAGCTTCGTACTCTGCGCACAACCCCCGTCTTAGCCAGATCCTTACGCCCCGCTCCAAATTGGAATATTCTGCTTTCCCTCTCAGTTTGGCCGAAGGTCATCGATCGTGTTCGGTAATTTTTGCTCTTCCTTGCCGGAGTGCCGTTCGTCTTCCTCTATATAATTTGTTTCCCAGTTACTCATTGCGGACGTATATATATATCCTCCTCCCGGTCGTCCGTTCAAGCTGTTTTCCTTTGATCTGGGAATCTCTGGTTTGCAACTACCCTCATCCGTCTCCGTCCGTAGATGAAATCTCTGAATTGGAGACTCCTTTTTTCGCTCATTTGAGCGTTCCCACGGCGGCGAGCTCGCGCCGATTTGTTCTCAGTCCCCTTTCACCGACTTTCCGAATTCCGTTGATTAGGCATTCGAGCAGTAGCCACCGTGCGATGGGCTGACTGGCGCAGGGTAGAAAACTCGCTCGTTCGATCTGCGAACCGTCCCGTGTAGTCCGCATGCGCATGTTTGTGTAGACTGCCTGTGCTGTGTGGGTTTACTTCTTGCCTCTAACTGGATTTATTTCGCAAGATGTCCCGTATTTATTGGAATCACGGGTGGCGAGTAATACCGTGATTGAAGTGCAAGGCGACACAGAAGCCTGTAAACCCTCTCCATTCTGCACCGGACCGAGAAGAGGCATGGCAGCTGAAATCAGCTTCGAAATCATTACGGCAAGTACAGTAATGGCCACGAGTAGACACGAGTGCTGTGAGCGGACCAACAGATCTATGAGCGGGCCATTGTGATTAGTTACAGCCTCGTATGCATCAGCGCCCGAACAGCATTGAGTGATCGAAGCCCCACAGCCCTTTGTCTGTGTGATCCCCCGACACGCCTCTCCGTCTTCCACCATGGCCACATCTCAGAATGCAGCAGTAGCAGCGGCGGCGCCCAACCCCTCCACACAGACAAGAGAGCGGATCTTCCGTGCTCTCAAGCCGTCCTCTCAATCAAAGTCAGATTGGCTGGCTATCTCCCTGACGACCGCGAAAGGAGTTGCTGCGGCAGCAGAGTGCATTCCGTTCCCGTATGTCAAGGGCACCTTTGGCACTGTGGTGGTCATTCTAGAGACAGTCGAGGTTTGTTTGATGTTTGTCGCCTTCCGTCGGGAAGATGTCTTACTTTGATGTGCAGAAAGTAAAGAAGAACCGGGATGATTTGAAAGAGCTGTGCGGGAATATCATGGAGATTGTCCAAATAATACAGGACCAGCTATCTTCGCATGCGGATACAGCTGCTGCGAATTTCAAACGGCTCTGTGAAGACCTTGAAGGGTGAGTGCACCCACGACTATATACATTATGTACTAATATTATTTTGATAGGGTTTTGAAGAGCATCTTGAAAGTGGTGCAGAAAACAGAGCCGCGAGGCATCAGCAGTCGCTTTAAGGAAGTCATGAAGCTGGGTAGTACTGCTGATGAAATATCTGCCCATCGGACGAAGATCCAGGAGCTGCGGCTAAATTTTCTGGTGAATAGAATGTTTAGTATGAGGATCTTGCCTGACATATGATTCAGCTTGTGGCAGCAATTGATACTAATATGAAAGTTGACAAGGTCCTTTCAACAAGGGCAGCACCAGGTAGAGTCTTGGTGTTCCTAGATTGTCGCAGAATTCTCAGTCTTTGATCTTATTTAGACTTACCTTTGACCCATGTCACTCAAAACATCACCAAGTGCCCTCCATCTTCCCGGATCTTTCATGGCCGACAAATTATTCTAGATCAAATGCACCAATTCTTTGAAAAGGACCTGGGCAAACAACATATTTTCCTTTTGCATGGACTGGGTGGTGCTGGCAAGACACAAACTGCACTGAAATTCATTCAAAAATCATCATCCCGGTGGGTTCATCTATTCCCTGCACTATTTCCTAGCCAAACTTTCATGCAGTTTCTCCGACATCTTCCTCATTGACACCAGTACCGTGGAAACCATTGACACGGGGCTCAAGAATATAGCTGCCACAAGGAATGTGGGCAGCACTGCTGATGACACCCTTGAGTGGCTCAGCACCCAGCCTGCAGAGTGGCTGCTTCTCTTTGACAATGCAGATGACCCAAACATTAATTTACACAAGTTTTTCCCTGCCTGCACTCATGGTAATATCTTGATCACATCTCGGAATCCTGGGCTTCGAGTGTATGCTGGAGCACATTGTCTTGTCTCAGATATGGAGGAACTGGATGCTGTGGAACTGCTTCTTACAAGTGCTGGTGAAGATGTCACATCTGGAAACAGGGTGATTGCAGCTGAAATAGTGAAGGTGAACCATGATCAAATCTGGCTGTTCCAACTAATCATTATCCACGTCAAGGCACTTTGGTATCTGCCGCTAGCCATCATCCAAGCTGGTGCTTTCATCTCAAAGTCTGAAGCACTTGGCACATACTTGGATCTCTTCAAACAAAACAAAGCTCGGTTATTGAGAGAACAGCCTACTCAATCTCATGCTGATTATGCATGGACTGTGTATACAACCTGGCAGATCAGCTTTGACCAGCTCAGCGAACCAGCTAAAACCCTGTTGCAGCTTTGGTCGTTCCTTCACCATGAAGGGATCTCTGGGGATATATTTTCTTATGCTGCAACTTATGAAACTTGCTGGTACCCCAACGGTCCGTCAGAAGAGGAGCTACACAATCCACTTCATTTTCTGTCCCAGTTTTTGGGATCGGATAGTGTGTGGGACCCTCTCCGTTTTATAGAGGTTACAACAGAGCTGAGATCATATTCTTTGGTCAACTTTGATCCAGACAAGAAATCATTTTCTGTCCATCCCCTAGTTCATAGCTGGACTCGAACTACACTCACGGATACACAATCCTATCATTATTCCATGGTTGCCATAGTTGGCATGACCATTGCTGAACTTCCAGAACAGGACATGCAGCTGGCTAGTTTCAAACTCCTGCCCCATGTTGATTCCTTAATACATGGGAATGGGAATGTCAGACCTGATTTTCGTTATGAATACGGAAGGTTGTACTGGTGGGCAGGCAGACTCAAAGATGCAGAGCAGCTGGAGCTTGCAGTTGTCCAGAACCGCAGAAATATTCTGGGTCATGACCATCCAGATACCCTGCATGCCATGGCCAGTCTGGCATCAACATATCACAAGTTGGGCTGGTTGAGAGAGGCAGAGCACCTCAAAGTTGTGGTGCTGGAAAAGCGGAGGAAGATCCTGGGAGAGGATGATCCAGACACCCTGCATGCCATGGGCAATCTGGCATTGTCATATCACCAGTTGGGTCAGTTGAAGGAGGCAGAAGAGCTGGAAGTTGTGGTGGTTGAAAAGCAAAGGAAGATGCTGGGAGAGGACCATCCAGACACCCTGCTTGCCATGGGCAATCTGGCATCCACATTTCAGAAGTTGGGCCAATTGAAAGAGGCAGAGAAGTTGGAAGTTGTGGTGTTTGAAAAACGGAGGAAGATCCTGGGAGAGGATCATCCAAGTACTCTGCATACCATGGGTAATCTGGCATTGACATATCACCAGTTGGGCCAGTTGAAGGAGGCAGAGGAGTTCGAAGTTATGGTGCTTGAAAAGCGGAGGAAGATCCTGGGGGAGGACCATCCACACACCCTGCTCTCCATGGGCAATCTGGCAGCAACATACTGTAGGCTGGGGGCAATTTCAGAGGGGGAAACACTGTATGTTGACCTCCTTGCAAAGTGCAAAGCTGTCCTCGGTGATGATCATCCAGATACCCGACGAACACTTTCCAATCTAGCAACTGCCCGACGAGTAATGAATCACTGGAACCAGAAATGGACTCAATAGGTTCTTCAGACTGACTTGTGTATAGTATTGTCGTAGTGAATCCTGTGTATATGTCGACAGTGTCAATTTTTAATTTTCCAATTCATATTACTGCTCAAATTTCTATTCCTGAGCCTTCCTGCAACAATGTGAGTTCTGCGCATCTCATCATCTTAAGGAATAGCTGTTGAAACAGAATTGACGTATAGACCCTGGAGAGAGCTCTGCTATATGAGTGTGCATCGACGAATTCAGGAAGGAGAAAAATGAACAGGCAGGGTCTCGAAGTCATTTGACAACCTTTCTGTGGTCTGAAGATTGGAGAGCTTTGATCGCAAGAATTTCTCCTGCAGGCCGAATCTGGACTTGATTGGTACATATGGCACGGCTGTGCATTTGTCACCCGGTATCATTGTTGCAAATCATAGGTTAGTGCAAGGGATGGAATATGTGAAAATGAGGAGTAGGGACGGAGCTACATTTTTTCTGGGTCCTATTTTCAGCGCCACGAACCCCAACCACTGATAGATCCGATGGATCACACATCTTGCCAATTGAGAGTTCACCTCATTGCAGAAACACTGGCAGGGATCCGGATTTGAGTTTAGTTCCCGCTCACACGCAAAGATAGTAAATTGGGAAAGTATCTCGGGTGTGAGGGATTGAATTGTGGACACTATTTTCGATGTTGGATGACTTATGGAGGAACTGGAGCCTGGGAGTAAAATGAGGTTGAAAATAGGAGGGCTGACGATGATGACGATGATCGACTCCGGCAGCCACGATGTCGCCGTTGATACAAAATGAAAAAAACTTGATAAGATCGAGATTTTGTAATAATATGTGTGTGTGCCTAGTGCGAGTGATTCAATCTGAGATTACCTGCAATTGATCTGGTATGGAGTTAATTAACTCCATAGGTTAAGTTCGAGTTCACCGCAGGCTAATCAAGTGGAGCTGCTAGTGAATTTATTTACAACCCTGATCGTCAGTGATGAGCAACTGTGCGGAGATACTATATCAGATGGATCAAAGTTCGGAAGGATTCGAATAAGGTTTGGAGAAGTACCGGATCAGTTCTCGAATAGTTCTTTTACCCAGAAAAAACCCGATCAGTGTTCCCGAGTTATGGTTCCGGGGAACCAAGATGAAAACACCCCACATGAGGAAACACCGCGTGCGGATGCAAAGGAACACATCGTCACGGAACTGAATTAAGCCTGCGTAATTGATTGCGATGATGGCGTGCCATCCCCTTTTGCTCCTTGGCCGCGCCCTGCATATACATAACCGGAATTGCCAACACAATCAAATACGGTCATGCACCCGTGATACATAGCATGTTGTGTATGCATTGAAGCACATCCCCCCTTCCCACTATTATGAGTACTTACGTAATCGGTTTATTAATCAAGTTTTCAAGGTCTCGGTGAATCGTGTCCCGTTTTAAATTTGTAACGAATTTAGGGGCTGTGCTAGTATACTTTGTTGTTGTGTTGAAGCACATTTAGTGGCTGTCCCTTAAATCTTGTTCATATTTTGTGAGCAATTATTGGCTGTGCTTTGTATCTCATAATCAGTGAGCAATCTTCGTCTGTGTTCGATTCTCGCAGTTGTCCCTTATTTCTTATTGTACCTGTGCGAGGAGCTTGATGGGCGGATCTGTCCAGCAATCACTAGCATTAATTCGGGTTACCATGGATAATAAGATTGCTTTGACAGGCGACTGTTGCAATATTTATTCTTTGGGGCATACATGTTGACATGATGGCTTCAATCTCCTCTTTTCGCCCATCAGACAGAATCTAATGCAACGCCTTGCTGCCACCACCAATCCTTTGAGCTTAAAAATATTCAGGCATCTTCTACCTAGTATCTATGTGCTGTAGGAATCATTGTTTATGCCACACTGTTCCGCGCCTTCGACATCTTCGTTTTGCACTCGCGTGCGCTGCTGGCAATATAATGCAGTGCCTTGCTGCTACCACCAGTCCTCTGAACCTGAAAATAATCAGGCATCTACCTAGTGACCGTATGTTGTGGGAATTATTATTTAAGCCACACAGATCAGCATGGTTCCATGTCTTGGACATCTTTGTTTTGCCCATCAGATACTCACATGCTCTGCTGGGAATATAATTCAGCGCCATGCTGCCACCATGACACCTTTGAGCCCTAAAGTATTCAAGCATCCACGTAATATTCGTATGTTGAGAGTATTATTATTTAGGCCACACACATTGCCACGGTTCCGTGCCTTCGAAGACTCTTGGACTCCTCTGGTGATGGATACCGGACATCATGACACAAAGGTCGAGGATTATCATGGATGAAGTCGCGGAACGCCGTGAGCAGGTAAGGGCGGATGGTATTAGACCTGAGCAGGATCACGAAACATAGGGGCGGGCTGGCAGCGACCACAGTCGCTGGACGAAAAAAATTGTATTCAAATCATCCGCGGGTGTGCTGCAGGGAATTAAATTCGGCACCTTGCCGCCACCACTGCTCCTTTGAACCTGTAAATATTCAAGCATCTACTTGATATCTGTATGTTGTCAGAATTATCATTTAGGACACACAGATTACCCCGTTTCCGTGCGTTCAACGACTTTGGATCCACCATCAGATGCTCACGTGCACTGCTGGGAAACAAAATCAGCACCTTGCTGCCACCATCGCTCCTATGGACTTGTAAATACTCAGACATCTACTGAGCATCTATATGTTGTCAGCGTTATTATTCCTGGAACAGCGATTTCCCCGGTTCTGTGCATTCAATGTGTTTGGTCCCCCATCAGATCCTCACGTGCGCTGCTGGGAATTGAATTCGGCGCCTTGCTGCCACCACCACTCCTTTGAACCTGAAATTATTCAAGCATCTACCTAACATATGCATGGTGTCGGAATTATTATTTAGGACGCACGGACTATGCCGTTTCCGTGCATTCAATGTCTTTATTCTTCCATCAGATGTTCACGTGCACTGTTTGGAATGAAATTTGGTGCCTTGCTGCTACCACCGTTTCTTTGAGCCTGAAATTGTTCAACCATCCACTTAACATACATATGTTGTCAGTATTTTTATTGCCAATCCACTGGTTCACACACGTTGCAAACTAGTCCAATGTATAAATATGATGAACCGCGGATAGTCTACGAACAAACCAAACTCCTAAGTTAACATACATAGTGATTCACAAAATCCTGGGTTCTCAGTGACTTCAACATCCTTCTGACATTACTGCCCTCTGTGAGCATTTCCGCTTTTTTCTTGCATTCCGTAGGCAGACTGGTACTATTCGGAGCTGTCAATTGAGATGGGCCTGAGTTTGAATTTTTTGGGCAGTGCCAATCACGGCATCACGGTGGCTGAGCCTTGCCATCAATTTCGATGCAACTTTGAGTCTTGTGTACAGGTTGCTCAGATACCTACAGATAATTCTGAGGAGACAAAATTTAGGTAAAGGAGGATTAAAGCCTCCCACCTCTTTGCATTTTGTGTAATAGAGTTAAATTGAGCCCAGGGCGGATGGCATCAAAATCTCGCCCGTGCCTTTTGTTTGGTCCGAATAGTACCAGTACCAGTCTACCTACGGCAAAGTGCTTGCCACATTTTTGCCAGTTGTAGGCAGACTGTTTACGAGTCTAGTTATCGAGAGCTTCCGAGTCGGGCTGATGCACCGTGCAAGTCAGTCTGGACCAAGTCTAACCACCCAAATCTCACCTATAACTGATGTACAACAATTTATGTTGCCATTCAAACCAAATATGGGGAAAGAAACACCTCGAGATAGTGGAATTCACCCTGGGTGCGAGTCCCTTAAAAATGCTATTTACAAACTGTTTTAAACTGTTTTCTAACCTTTTCCGTTTAGTTTACAGACATCCGTAAACAAAAACTAAATGATTGGAGCCTTAGGATAGTACGAAAACTACATTAATAGGGTTACAAATATGTCAAAAACAGACATTTAGGATGAGATAAATTACCATAAAGGGAATAAAAAACTCACGAAATTTGCCTTTTAAGTATCCGAAACGTTGAAAAGATGAGTAGGTATGCGGAGAATGGAGAGTAAAGACAAGTTAAAAATTAAAAATTTTAGACTTGTAACCATAATTACATCACGGTCACACGTACACGTTATCAACTCAAATTGTCAACCTAAGTTTACCACTGACGATAAAGTTCTTGGTGTCGGCGACTTTCCACAAGAGAAACTTCGCAGCCTCACAGGAGAAAACTGGTCACTGCACATGACTTAGTCACACATGGCTGTTTTGGCAGGGTATTGATCATTAGTACCAGCGATTCAGAGTTCGTGTTTGTTTGGCACTCCTCGTTGTCTTCACACAGTTCTGACAGCAGTCAATGCGTCCATTTCACCCACCCACTCGTTGAATGTTTTTTAAAAAAAACTCAAAAACACCATGTATTCATGCTCTTGCAAACATAAGATAATGTGCACTAACCATACTCAACAATCTCAAAGGAGTGGTCCCGAGATTCAGGCCGGCAACCAGCCTGACATCAGGAAAAATAACGAAATAGGCTCCCCGCAAAGTACAGATTCCGCATCAAATTCCGGCACACCCAGCAAGGAGAAATGTCGACCTCGGTCAAAAAATTAGTTGAATGTATATAAACCAGTAGCCAAATCAAAAGATAATGGTTCATTTGGTCCGAAAGTAAAACAGAAAGAGCCGCAATCAACGGATGAACATTCAGCATCCCTTTCAATGCACCTTTTAACGTGGTTCGAAAGGGAAGCTGAATGTTCATCATTCAGCATTCCTTTCACCTCTCATGGCCATTCAATTAACATGTGACATTTGAAAAAGCCGTTGATTGCGGCTCTTTCTGTTTTACTTTCGGACCAAATGAGCCATCATCTTTTGATAAAATTGATTTGGTTACTAATTTATGTACAGTCAAAGCTGTCTTAACCCATACCCCACCCACGGTGGACCCAACAAACTATGGTTTCCTGCAGAGTTATGGGTTATCTCTGCCAAAATCAGGTTAAAATCAGCCCACAAAATATGGGTTATAAGTAGCAGATTCACTGTGTTCCGACCCCTCGTAAACACAGCTGTGTCCAGCTTCGGCTATATCCTTCTAGATCCGTCTTGATCCGTCTACATCCAAAATAGACAGAGGTGCGGCCATCTTCGACTATACCTGTCTACGGCATGTAGACTCGGGTCCGTCCGCGTCCGTCTATCTCCGTCCACGTCTGTCGAGCTTGTAGATGTACCTCGGTCCACTGAACAAGGCACAATCTGCAGTTTCTATGCATGCTAATCTCTTATTGAGCACCTTCCCCACACCCTAGAGGTCACTGAACGGTCCACTGCGTTGTGAGCCCCATTTCAGACAAACTTTAAGCTTTCCATCAGCCCTGCGCCGCCCTTTCTGGCTCCATCAGCCCTGGCCGTCATCAGGACCTTTGCGTGGCATGCAGTGACTCGACCTATGTTTTTGAGGCGTCGAAAATACACAGATCCGAGAAAACCCAGCAGAATGTGGCATTGACACCAGAAGGTGTGTTGCAGAATTTGCTGAAGACCAACCAAATCTGGACAAACCGATCACGATCAAATCAAGATGATACATCCGCTCCGTCCCTAGTTCCGATGCCGCTTTGAATTTGGGACCTCTGACCACACTGTTCACCATCATTTTGACTTCTGAGGTATGCACAAGGTATGCCTACATATGTCCAGGTTCGTCTACCTGCGTTTACCTGTGTCTACACGCCTAGACACACTTAGACACACCTCGACACATGGTAGACCAATTATGTCTACTCAGAGTAGACATAGGTGTCTGTCTACACTATTTCTACATGGCTAGATACACCCCCTTTCCATCTTGTGTCTACAAGGGGTCGGAACACAGTGATTATGGTCGGTCGTATGATATCCATTGACACCGGTACAAGGGATGAGATTGAGGTCCATACTTTGGTCGCGTTCAATGTCCGGTTCTGCCCAGAACGAACTTTGCGGGACAGCGATCGCAGTTGGGGAAGCACCTTGAAAAATACTGGCACGGGAGTTCAGTGTTGCCATTAGCGTATTGGAGTACCTAAGGGATCGAGTTGATTTATGCCAAAATTGATGGATGATCCTACTTACAGTCTGCCCGGGATGAAAAAGCTGTTAAACCACGCGCTTAGCCCGGATTTTCGGTGGCCAAAAGCGACGCTTACAAAATGTAGTGGATATTCCATTCTCGACAGCTGAGCCACAAAGTGCATTTAACCAAGGCCGCGACACTAGTTACAGATCCGGTCTCAACGCTGAAGCGAATTAGTTTATTGATGAGCCCAGTGGTGTGCGGGTACTGAGATGTTCGTCTGTGGCGGGTAAGCTTGCAAATGAATTAGTTGTGAGAGTATACGAATCTTGATCGGTACTTACTATGTAAACCAATGACGCTGTTATGAGGAGATCGCATGTGGCGCTCCCGCTGAGCCAGACCTTTCATTTGCGCGGGTGATTCAGTTAAAATAATTGGGATACTTGAAATACCAACTGTGATCTCCGGCCACAGACCAAAGAGCTGAGACACACTCCGTCCTCTGACGACGATCTGAGCAAGGTGATACTTAGATGGGTATGTGTTTAATGAGGGGGGTGGAGCCTACCGTCATCCCGGAGTAGAATGCCGCCATAACTTGGGTGAGCATCACCTGGCCACAAGTTAGGCCAACACAGGTCCCAGAACGCTCAAGGCAGCTTACACAGCCAATTAATATGGGAAGCCACAGCCGACGATTCGTCAAGCTCCATATACGCCACGAGTAGAAGCCTTGCGCCATGGCGGCTACTACACAAGAACAATCAGCATCCGACCCAGTGTTCCACGGCTTACTGACAGATGGCATTGAGGGGAAGCATTACCAACCAGGTCCAGTCAAGCTCCCCGAGAGTGTCAGGATCTCCCCAACCAGATCCGAACGCATTCCAAGCCGCGATAGTGATGAGGATACTGAATCCTGTCTCCAGGACGAACATCAACCACACTAAATCATTCCCTCGTCAGGCTCTATTTCCGTAAAGGGGAGCCTCATACCAAGGGCTTTGATTCCAAGTCGATCTCGCGGAAATGCCTCGCAGCATATGTCTACCGACATTATTAACGCCGAGGATTGACGAGACGAACGGTCAACCCACAGACTTGGACAACGAGCATTCCATATAGACAGTAGCTCCACATATAACCCAGGGCCTGTGCAACGAATTGAGTCAGCCCATGGCAAGGTTAAGGATGCCTATCAATACAAGTGGGCCGGTACTGGATATGAATAGGGATTCAACGTCAAGGGACATTACTTGGTGGTAGGAGGACGGGGGCTTACAGAAAAGGAATATTGAGACCAGGGATAACTACAGGGGCCATTGGACGACAGACAGTGAGTGAAGCTCCAGTGGCGGTATTATATACGTCCTGCAAGCGCCTTGGAGGCCCTTCCATAATCGCCCTGTTACCCCGGATCTTTCGCCGTCCAAATAGCCGCCGAAACAGAATAGATTCATCCCACTTGAACTTTCCACTCCCATCCTCATTGGAGAACGGGCGCTAGATGATTCTGTTAGAACACCCAGCTCGTACCGAACGTAACGTAACCATGGATGATTGCAGTGTACAATAGCTTAGAACAGGATTCAATAAAGGCTAGATAGACTTACCACAGTTCTTTTGAGAACTGCGATACCCCAGGTGCGATAAGCGTACTCGGCCATGGAACACCTAAAGGGAACAGGTCGGTACTTTGGCATGCAGAACTGCAGTCGAGTCGGCTCGACGTCGGCGACGATATTCTCCCGAGATGGATATTCTCCCGAGATGGACAAACTCAGCCCAGCGGAGGTTCCATACATACATGCTGCCGTGGTCACAAGACCTTGAGGCGATCCTATTTTGACACCAAAGATGGACAACCTGCAGACACGCTATCTCGCTCTCAGCAGCAGTAATTTCGGTTTCTGCAATCGATTTTCGTGCATCGGTGTCGATGTAGCGGTGCAAAAAAAAATTGGATCACCTGTGCATCGTCTTGGTAGCCCGGTCAAGCAGTGAAGGCAATCGCAGGGATGACATTTGACACCGTCAAAATTTGATGCTTCACGTCGATTTCGTGTGCTTGGGAGCGCGGACGATAAGCGGCGGGCGCTTAGTAGACGATGTCGCGCAGTTCGAGCCGTTTGGATCGGTTCTGCAGCCAGCTGGATCGGTGAGAGAGAACTCC
This sequence comes from Mycena rosella, assembly GCA_029378255.1. Classification (NCBI taxonomy): domain Eukaryota; kingdom Fungi; phylum Basidiomycota; class Agaricomycetes; order Agaricales; family Mycenaceae; genus Mycena; species Mycena rosella. The sequence goes on along the minus strand of JARKIE010000449.1, from coordinate 41,670 downwards.
TGGGTATTTATTCCTTTACTCTGCTGAAGACCTGCACCGAATAACTTGCATCGAGTAATGTTAACATTGGTGACGCACAGCACTGGTCGCTAAAGTCAGGTTCGACCTCCTGAATGGCGCGCGGGTGCCTTATTAGTGGAAAGGTCTGATTCTGAAGGTAATGCTTTGCTTGCCCCCTCAGCGCATTTTCGATGCCAATGCAGGGAGGGAAGGAAATTCAAGGAATCTATAACGGTACCTGGCGCTTCGTTAGAAATTGAACCGTACTATTATGAACAGGATAAGGCAGGTGAAATGTATCTGGCGCTTGCCTGACGCGCCTACGGGCATTAATACCGCAATTGAATTGGACCAGACTGTCCCTGTAGTGGAGCAGGTGTCAGGAAGCCAAACTTATGGCGTGACAGGCAGATTGGAAGGGTGTTATCATACCGCGGAGCGGATGCTTCGAGTGAGGACGAGAGCGGGAACAGATTACGGAGCAAGCATTCAAAAGAGGATGCGGGAGCGAGTGGCGAGGATAGTGTCAGTACTACGGACGGCAATCCACATTTTGCATGGACCACGTACTAGACACGCCCGACCACATCCTGCTTTGACGCTTCCCGCCTATCATGGGGCCTCCCTCTGGCTTTTTTCCGCCACAAGGAACGCATTAATATGAGTCTGAGTGCCGTTATTCCCCTCTTTCGTCGTTGACTCCTCTAAGGGAGCATCGGACGAGCCGTTTCTACAGAACTTCGTGGACCAAAATCTTCGACCGCGCATTCGTTAGGCATTACGCCGCATTCCTTCCAGGGGCAGGTGCTGTTGAAGCCCGGCAGGGAAGGCAGTCTCGAGGTTGCAGTGATTCGTGTAGGTCAACAGCTGCATCGCACGGACATATACAGGCTTCATGCCCATACCACAGCACTGAGGACAGTGGATGGGCGGAAGAATGACCATATGCTACCTGCCTCCGAAAGTGTGTGCGTCGAAGAGGAAGATTATAATTTCACGAATTGACTTTGTGTTTGCGACAGGGTCAGCGCCAGACTAGCTGAAAGTGTGGGACATGCGCAGTTGGTGTGACTTGAGCAACACTTGACGAGACTTGTGCATTCCAATTCCCGGGTTGATATCCTCTCCAACCTTCGACGAGTCCAGCTTACCGGCTTCCGGGCTGGACTTGAGCAAGGGAGTCATAGCAGACGATTAAATAGCGAAAATAAAGGGTTGGAGCCAACTTTGACTTGCAGCGCCCGTCCGACTCGAGCTTCACACTTCAGTGGCGAATTTAAGCCGCCAAGTCCCAACGGAGCGAGGTACTGAAAATGAGTAACGGTGCATCGAGCCAAAAAATCCAACCAATGCGATATAACGGTCGAGCATGGATGATCGCTTACAAGTGTGCTTCGATTCGCGGTGTGGCAGCGCAGAGACAATGAGGTGTGTGACGCTCAATGGATAGAATTTTAATTTTGCGGAGTCGGGACGGACGTGGGATATGGGTTTCCATTTATGACGGCGGTACGTATGCGGTGTGGTGCTGTAAAGAGCGTGGAACTGATATCGAGGACTTTGTGTGGATCGATTCGTAACGGCGTAACGTTCACATTCCGCGGCAAGATTATCACTTGGAGGTGATGGCCGCGGCACGGCAAACTCGCACTTATGTACTCTTTTCTCTTTTTTTCTTGTTCTCTAGCATCCCAAAGATGGTTTATTCACTGCACACGAGATAAATTTTTGTATTTAAATCCACCCATAAGCAATCTGTTATTGAAGCTTCGTATCTCATGGCATTCGGTATGTAGAAGTTCTCCATGTCGGTGTCAGAACCATACAAGATGATAAGGAAAACTGTCGCAAACAGTGCACATCCAACCGCAATCGGAATGTCTATGTCCGTATTGAGGACAATCTCATTATCAGCTGGTTACAGTCAGTTCTAGAACGTAATATAAATCACCGAGGTCTCACGGAGATCTGAATCCATGTACTGAGATTCTAGGTTGGCCAACTGTTTGTCATATGCGACACATCTTTCGCGTCCTGCGGACCCGTCATTATCCAGCTTCGGACGGCCCAAAGTGAGGAGTCCAGGTTGGCTCTGTCGAAGGAGTTTAGGCAGATGTCACATGCGATAAGGAGAATTCGCACATTGTCAATAACAACAGCAAAAACATAATAGGATGAGGCTTTTGGAGCCCATATGCTAGAGCATACGCAGAACTAGTCGGGTACAACTCAAAACACTTCTTGATATACACTCTGTCGACTATGTAGCTTCTCCATGGACAATGTCGAACACTGAATCCCTCTCCCAGATAGGGACGCATTTGGACCTTCTGTTAATAGCAGCTGCCGATATTTCACGGTTGGCGCCGACATTCCAAGCAAATCAAAAATATTGTTTGAAAAATATGTTGATCCATTGGGCACCTTAGCACGCCACGTCGGGAAGCGCGTCTCACACTGCTTAGACAACGATGTCGCCTATCTGTGCTTCAAAAAAGAGAAGTACTCACCCAATTCAGGCATTGAATGCTCTCCTAATTGTTCAAGGGTACGCTATCAAAGACCCTGGTGGTTTCAGGGTAGGCAACATTGTGGAGATGGGTTTTGCCTTGGTGTTATATCCTGAGCGAGAGGGAGGAAGGACCCGGAGCCCACAGGGGTCTGGTTCGGCAAAAGTCCGGAAACCGGAGACCGAAACGGGACCAGAGTCCAAAGATTTCGGCCACCACAGCTCAGAAGGGTGTGCGACAGTCTGGCATCCAAGCCGAGACAAACAGAGGGACAGATACTCCATGGTGTATAGCCAAGCCAACAGAGGCTACTCCGAAAATGGCAACCCAGTTGGAGCCCTGCTCCTGGAAGAACTCCGGATGCAAACAGAAGGTCCGCAGATACGATCCAGTGGAAGCTGGATGAGGATTGGAGGAGCGTGGGAACCGGAGGTAGGAGGTCGGAGATGGAGCGGAAATCAAGACGGAAGATGAAGAGGACATCCGGAGGTCTGGTGCAACTCCAGAGTGAGAGGAAACATGGAAACAACATTAATTTTACAGCTGAAGTACATGAGGATATTAAAGTGTATTTATACTAAGTCCGTTATTGTTAACCTAAATAAGGTAATGTAATGTGACTAAAAACATAACAATAAGTGAGAGTCCATATATGGACAAAGAAGTTAGCTGAGTAAGAAAAGATAATAAATGAGAAGTTGAGAAGATCAGATAAACGGATAAATGGGAAAACACTTAGTAATATGTGAGAGAGTAATAGGCCCGATGGTCCGAGACCATCCGAGCCAGCTCCGGACCGGTCCGAAGGTCCGAAATCCGGAGGATGGAAGGGGAGGACAGAAGATGAAGCAACAGATGGGAAACACTCAGTAATCCTAGTCCTGTGGTTACCGCGCCATCACAGTAGGCTGCCAGGGTTATTATATAAGCATCCGTTTGGGAAACCACGTGCTCCCTCCTTCGACGCGACTTCACGCGTTCGGACGCGACGAAACTTGATTGGGCCGTCCGATGAGGCATTAAATCAATGTATATATATATCAAAAATGGTGAGAACACACCCCGCTCCCAAATTTCCTGAAGAACGTCGAATAGGAGGCTGACCTCGGGCTTTGCCGAGGAATTCTTACGAAATGGCAAGGGGACTTGGAAAAAAGTTCTCCCGGGATTGGCAGAGCATGGAGAACTATTTAAACTCAAGCAGTCTCAAAATTCGCGTTGAATGGCGCAAGACAAGTACAAGACGCGTGAAACAAATGAGTTGTGTGGTCGTGCATCGTCCATCATTACATAATAAGATGGGAAGCCGCTTATTTGACGCGGTAACTAACAGACTACAACGAGCGAGGAACGAGCGTGTTTACGTTGTAGCGTCTGTCTAGAGAGACTACAGTAATCCTTCATTGCGTGAAAACCCGAGATGCAACAGAACTCCGAAGGTCTCGGAGGGCCGGAAGCGGAGTGTGACCGAAGTGTGACCGGGGGTATCTAAGCCCAAGTGCACAGATATAACACTTGGTCACCTTTGGGCAGCCCACCAGGGGAGAAGACAAACAGATTTGCAAGTTGGTGCTCCGAACATTGACCTTTCTAGATGATTCACCATACCTTGATTACAGTCTTGAACTGCGCACTCCCAGTAAATTTCGTATGAAACCAGAGGTCAGAAATATACACCAGACAATTGGGCGTAAGGAGCATGTCATCACAAGCTGATTAGTGGCATAGCTTTAGGTCTGGAAGATTGAGACGGTAGTTTGGGACATGACAGTTAAAAAAAAACAGGAAGACGGCATCTGGGGGTGTGATGGAAGTATACGACCAAGCGAGACGTGCACCATCTCGGGGAGTTCCGACACGGCATCTGCCGTGATCGTGCACAAGCGCTGCTACATATAATATAGCCGGATTGCGTCGAAGCATGAGAATTTAGTAGGCGCAGCTGTCGAAGAAGGTTTGTAGGACTTTGTCGGTGTCAGTGGCTTCGATGGTGAGGCTTACTGGGGGTTGTGCCAGAACGGTGGGGGCGGCGAATTAAAGGACGGAGCTTGCTGCTGAACCAAGTGTCCGCATCGAGCACACCTGATTCGGGATAATAGAACTCAACTACCATTTGTTTGTATAGATACTGGAATACTAGAGAAGGCACTAGGGTCAATGGATATCTGAACGCAGCATTGGACCAAAAGCTGTAGGGCTAGTGGTGATATACCACCTTCCAGCTACCGTGGGAAAGCAAACCTGACAAAGTGATTTTGGCGGCCTTTTAACGCAAATGGTCGACTGACAACAGGAAAACGGGTAAATTTGGGTAGGCATCCAGCTGTGATATACTTAGCTTAAAGCCGCCCAAATTCAAAGTGATATTATAAGGCCGGAAGTGAGGAAGGCAGCGGGGAAATCTGCCGAAACTAAACAAAAGACACTGCCACATAATCTACAATGCGACTCAGCGACAACAGGACCAATTTATGAGCTGAAAAAAGGACAAGACCAGAATAGATGCAAGGGATGATGATTTTGTATCCGAAGGAACCCACCAGTGGGCACAAAAAAATGCAAATACGATGTAAAATTGCCAGGGACAAACACAGCCACTAAACTGTCACAAAGTCAGTTTAAAGGATAGCTACTATGGCTCCTTCAACACTGGCACTAAATTTGATAGCACAGCCCCTAAAAAGATTAAACACTTAAATTGGTGACCAAAATGTTGCGAGACTTTCAAAACCTCATTTTGATTGATTAAAAAAACGACTTGGGGGTAATGGCTGCGGCACCGGCCCGGCAAACTCGTACTTATGTCCTTTTTATTTATTTATCCTTTCTATTGTGTTATATGACATGATCAGACCGAAACTCATCGGTATATTTATCGTAAATGACGCTCTATGGTCCGTTGACTTATTTCTGAACATCTCGTTCACCTCTGACTCCACGCCATCAATGCCCAATGTTCGCTCCTCGCTTGCCTCAAGTGTGGGAAGTGGCACTGCGATTCTACGGAGAACAAGCGGCGGGCGGTCTGGAGGGAGTTGTCGGGTTGATGAGGCTCGAATGATGAAGCTTGGTGAAGAGCCAGTCCGAATCCCATTGGTAGCTAGTGGTCAGCGGTAATTATCGAGCTCCATCTGTGCCATCAGGCTTGTATCAATTTGTACTGGGCCTTTATCACACTCCTTCCACCCCACCTTTCGCAATCGCTCACGTAGGATTATATGTCGTCAACAATTACAAGAGTTATTACTACATCTCTACGCATCAATACTTCCAATAAATATGCTTGCTAGGATACACGAGCATGAGTTCATAAATGGATTTCTAGGATCTCGTGAGGCACAATCATTGATCCTAGAATGAGGTTTATGTACGATGGCAGTGCTGTAGCCCCTGACTCTTTTTCCTTCTTCCGGCTACATCCTGCTGTTCTTACAGACCCTAGTCCCTCAGCTCGCATGCTCTCCTTCAAGCTTCCCCACCCGCATAGCATTCCAGCGGCAATCAGCCTCTTGCAAGTACACGGCAGAGGGGGGATATGGTTTGGATGTGAATTAACCGGTGACTCGGAGTTGAACAAAGGCCTACCGCTTCTCACGATGGACGGGTCGGGACACCAATGGTGGGGTGGGGAGTTGCGTGGTGGGGTGTCAAAACCACAGCTGACCTGAACCGTTATATGTTGCTGCTGAAACCAATTTTTATTCAATGTGCGGTGAGCATAAAGTGGTATACCTATTGCATGGAGAGTGAATTAATCAATCTTGACCGGCAAACCTGAGCCCCTAGATCAATGCACACAGGATATATACTATTAAGTTTGATCTGGGTGGGTGGTTGATCGCGGAAACGTGAATGCCTTGCATTAGCCTCCGGCCCCCCCGCACTCTCAGGACATGTCAAAATCATAAATTTTAGGATGTGGGTGCCCGCATAAATATTTTTAAAGATAGAGCTGCTCCGGTGGCAGGAAGGCACTTATCTTCTATGTAATTTGATCTTGTGCCTATGAGTAACATAGCATATGAGTGATAGTGAGCGGCTACTGAAATGGAGATTTGGCTGCTGTATTATGAAGGCCCGCTGCTCGGCACAGCAGATCGGAGTGGGTGCAAAAGGGCCGATTGAAACTAGGAGATGCCTATAGTCTGCTGCAGCCAGTTGATTTGATTTGACTTCTAGGTTACCATAGCTAACTACAAGAGTTATGCGGAAGTACCTACTAGTAAGTAGTGGGGACGGTATATATATGTAGTGGAAGAAGGCAGTGGTTGTTAAGGTGAGAAACAAGAAATCTCAAAGGTCCGCCACTCCTCGCTGACCTGCGGTCGTTCGCTGCGGCGGACAGGCTAGGATGCGAAAGCACCGAAGCATCCATTTACGAATTCTCGGTGCTTGCATTCAATATTACGAGCTCAGTGAGGGCAACAGCTGATGGCCAAAGGATGCGAAAATTGTGTGCAGTGCATCGCAGCAGAAAAGTGGCAATGGAATACAAGCTAAATAAATTTGTACCAACATCATGGATTACACCGTGTCAGTGGTACCCCAGCAAAATTCCAAGCCGATGTTAAGGTGTTTATTTGTGCACACCCGAAATCTTCACTTTTGCATAGTGCTAGCAGGTAGCTAGTACTAATATACCCAGTAAGACATAGAGGGTTCTAGTCTGCTCGAGACTGAGAATTAAGCTGTTGAAGGCATTGCAAACTCACACTAAACAAAGGAGACTAGGATAATATTAATGATACCTTCACAAATGGGGTCAGATATATTAAATCTTGGGTTTCAAACCACTAGCGGGCCATAGGACTCCCCCGGCAGAGTGTACTACCCAGTACAGCGTGCTCAGGGTCAATGTGGATGCTGAGGCAACTAAGGGACTAAGAAGGAGATGAATCAGGCTATTAGAATGTCATATCAACCAGTTGTTTCAAAAGGATACCACAGATAAACGGTCCAGTCAGTACTGGAGCAAGGAAGCTGAAGTTGCGGTCACGTGACTTGTTAAACATGTTGAAGTCTCAGCGCGCCGAGCTGATGGCAGTGGCTCGCCAGCCAATAGGACTTTTTGGATGACCCTACAGGCTTGCTTATCATTTATAAGTGTTCCGCAGGTTCCGCCAACACCTGGGATGACCAGGATTCAAAGGAGAATGACTGTACCATCATTAGTTGGTTGGAGCTTACTTGTGTTTCCTGACTCAACACAACAGTTTGTATCACTCCGCAGTATTGATTTTTGAACATGGACTCATATTTAGTTTGTCATGCGCTAGTATAAAGAGAGCATGTACTTTAGTAGATAGTCAGTTAATTCTCACCCGCTTTATTGGCACAAGCTCTCAGTAGCTTTAAGGTGTTCAACGTACAAACTAGTGCTGGTTAAATCCCACCCTAGGTTCGCCCCTTGACCCACTTCCCGGTCTGCTTCAGTCTGCCCCTGAGAAGGCACCTAAGCATTCAAGGGATTGTTTCAGTGTGCCCATAAGAAGGCCCTGAACCCTCCAGGTAGATCGTTCGGCTACGTACCATTCGATATCCTTACTTAGTTTAATTACCCATAAGAGGCCTTCCGTGCGCGCCAGCTTCGAGGAAGTCTGAGCACCCATACGGCTTTGCCAATAACCCGAGTCTAGAACACTCGTAGGCCTAAACACCCTACAAAGAACACTGCACGCCCCACTTTATAAAGACTTTGTCTTACTGTTATAAACCCAATAAAGTACCTTTGGTGTGTTGTCCCGCTTGAAATTGAAGGTCGATACGTGGCCTACCTCCCCGAACACAAATATGTTAGAGTAGAGGAGTTGTTGGTTGTGGGGTTTGGTGCTGCTCAAGTCAAGACTTATAGTCTTACTTTCACAGCATTAGATTTCATGGCTGCACGCCTCTCCATCGTTTCACCGATTCAGGAAAAGCAAAAGGATGAAGAGAGCAGTGACAAAGATATTTCAGATGGCTCAGGAACGATGAAGGGAGAATCAGGGGAATCTTCTATCTGCCTGCGGGCATGAATTGAATAGACTGCCAGTACTGTATACTGCATAAATAGTTTCCATGTCAGAGTCAGAGTCGTAGTTGCGAACACAGTGTTCCCGGAGGCGAGTTCATTGGTTGTCTGTAATGGGTTGATCCGATGACATGTTTTCAGAAGCTGAGTCAGAAACAAAGACAGCACAGAATTTCCGGCCTTGTGTTAAGAATTTAAGATCAGTTCAAACTAACCATGATGCAACTAGATTTCCCGAAAGCAGCTGAACAACAGGGAACATCGAATGCAAGTTGAACGGAGACCTTCCGGGAAAGATCAAACAGCAAACTCCATCAGCATTGCGACAGGGGCAGAGAGGGGACTAGCATCCTCCGTGGACACTGGGGGCAAAAGCCAGCGCATGTGGAAATGACATGCATCAAGCGCATGTCGTTTGCACTTGGTCGTGTCCTCGGATCAGCAATTGACAAAGGTGTTGATTGCCGCTTTGGCACCTTTGTTTTTCCTTTGAATTTGCCCCGAAAAAGAAAGGTGCCAAAGCGGCAATTGACACCTTTGTCAATCACTGATCCGAGGACACGATCAAGTGCGAACGACATGCGCTTGACGCATGTCATTTCCGCATGCGCTGGCTCTTGCCCCCGGTGGGATTTGCATATTCGCGCAGTACCACCAAAGATCCGAAAATTTAACTAGAAGTTAACCATTACACTAAGTCGATGGAGCATAAGCGGATGTGAGCGCAGAGGTGGGCGCAACATCAGATTTGAATGCTGTTACGGAGACAGACTACCTGATGAAAAAAAGAGTATGGGCCGATGCGCTGAAGGAGGTTGAAAAAAAAGCCGAAATTTTTAAATTGCCTAAAGAGCAGTTCGAACCCCTCCCGATGAGGCGACAGATTACTCAAGCAAAACACAGCCACTATTAAGCCACAAGATTTGAAGAGAATTTAGAACACTGCCACTATGGGTGCTTCAACACTGCTACTAATACTGATAGCACAGCCACTAAATTTGTTACACGCTTAAACGGGGGACATCTTTCAACTAGCTGGCGAAAACCTCATTTCGATTGATCAAAGATAATTACATAAGTACTCGTAATTACGGCCCACAGCAGGAGTGAGAATAAACGGCATGAGTCCATGTCGTGTCGAGCTTTGTCAATGATGTGAAGTCGGGAAGTTTTTTGGCTGACTTGAAGCCAAATACAGCGGAGCACGATGCGAGGACGTACACTCCAAACCTGACACTGCACTCTAATGTATCATGGTGAATAACTTTCAGGCACAAGTGATGCAGTTGCGGGCACATTGGGACGATCAGTGGCCTTGTAGTATTGTTCATTGAACTCGGGAATGATAGTGAGGTTGCCATTCCGAGATTGCGCGTCGTTGATTTTGAGATCCTACTGTACTGTTTCAACCAAGTGTTCAGCCACTAGGTCACAGCGACCCCTGAACTGAACACTTTTTAAGGGTCACAGGTCACCAAGGGCATGAACACTTGGCTGCTTTGGATTTTCAAGGATGTAAAAATGCTTTTTTTTTTTTTTTGCGCTCCATGCATTCTTTACCTTCACCTGACACAGTCGTTTCGATTTCCGGCCCACACACTCAAAAATTGACAAGCTATGGTAAATTTACAGTTCAACCCACCTAATCCTCCTCGGAGTCGTCACCTCCATACTCTGGTACATCCTTCCAGTGTTTCCCGTGGGAGACCCATTTGCTTTTGTCGAAAATGACCATGGGCAGTTGTGGAGGATGGCATGGATCGAGCTGCGACGCGAAAAAATAGACCAAAAAATTTCGCGAGTGTTGATTTGCTCGGAGTTGAGCCGAAACATTATGTATTCACTCCAAAATTATAAGGCTTGGCAGAAACTGCCATCTTGGCTGGCCGTACGCATCCCGACGCATCGTCTTGATGACTCGCCAATCTGGGCTGAACACTTTGCCAATTGAACACTAAAAATAGCTGTCCCAGGTCCCAGTGGTCCGTGAACACTTCGAGTTTGAACACTTGAGGTCAAATTTGGCACAACTGATGTGCAATTCGAATGCCAAAGTATCGAATTACGAAACAAATCAGTCTGGAAATAGCGCCGGAACTACCGGAATCAGCTCTAATTTCAGGCCAATTTTGATTGGTGAGCCGATCCTTTTGGCGTCGAATTGCACATCGGCCGCACCGAAATTTGGCAATATCATCGGTGTGACCTAGCACTGTGTTCCGACAGGTCCTACATTTAGTCTCTGTGTAGTTACCTACACATACTTATATATCACTACACAGAGAGCTGTTTGTAGTTGGACCAAATATAATCTGTGTAGGTCTATAGATATCAGCGTAGCTCTGCTTAGATCTGCTTGGGTCTATGCAAGTCTGTGTAGGTCTGTGCGGTGACCTAGGCAGGGCCTGAAAACCTGTGTGTAGCTCAGTGTAGTTAAGTGTAGCTAAGTGTAGTTGATATAGGCACATCTACACCGAGCTATGCAAGGTCTGTTTAGGGCAACTATGTGCACCTGTCCATCGTTTACGAGAACCTCTTAAGACACCATGGCCAGATGTGCGTAGTTGAGCTACACAGGGCTTGCATAGTCGGCTACACTCAGCTACACATATTTATGAGAACCTCCGCAGACCTGAGCGTAGGAGCCCTCGGAATGCAGTGGCCTATGTATGGGACAGAGAGAGAGAGATTCTGAGGTTACACAGGAAAAGATGGAACGGGACGTCCGGTGGGCGGGAGAGGCTCTAGGACGCGGTTCTCTATCAGCAGCGTGGTTGTATCGCCTCGATCCCGGATCGTCCGCACCCGGAGTTATATACCTGCCGGTGGAAAGTCCGTTGGTGGCCACCAGTGGACACCACTGGCAGTGAAATGGTGCACTTGGGTGCAGCCGTGAAATCAAGACTCAAACTCAGCGAACCTGGTGAGTGAACTCAACCAAACCCTAACCAAATCTAACTCCAAATATCACAAACTCTAACTCCAAATATCAATTGTGTGTGTGTTAAGGGAGGTAGGACAGGTGTATCGTCCTTCAAGATAAATGCAGTTGGTTCAATATATTCAATGGGTGGCTGGTAATCACACAAGTGGCTCAATGTATACGGCACGAGTAATATCAATTCTAGGGTTTTTGAGAAATATACTGACAATGAAGTCAATGCAATGTGATTACCACCTTAGCATGCCTAACAGCCCAGTGCTACCAAGGACCTAATTGAGGTTCACCGACTGAGAGAGGAAATATCAACTTGAACTACCGTGGAGTCACTTCTCAAGGGACAGTAGCCAGAACAGACAGCGGCCAATGGCTATTACAGTGACTAGTAGACTGAAGCTCTTATATGGGTGGGTGATCTCAATTCCTTGTTGTATGTGTCTACACTCAAGTCTTCTTGCAAATCAAATCAAATGGGTTCTATTCTCGAGTCCACTCTAAGCCCTGAAATGGGGGTTACGAGTACTTATAGTAATCGTTATTTAATCAATCGACATGAGGTTTTTCAGTGTGGTTAAAAATGTCCCAATTTCAGATTGCAATGCAAAATAGTGGCTGTGCTATGTAGAATAGTGGCTGTGTTGAATGTAAAATAGTGGCTATCCTTTAAATCTGCTTCATATTCTGTGAAAGATTAGTGGCTGTGTTTGTGATTTGTAATTGGTTCAAATCATCGGCTGTGTTCGAATCTCTCGAGGCGTCTTCTTTTTTCCAATGATCATGCGTACTGCCAAGGATTTCCGCTTGCCGGCTTTTTGAAAGAATCAGAAAAGAGCTGCAGTCAGAAGCATAAGCAAAAGCCGGACTTGAATCACCCCGCTCTCCGGGTGCTGCGCCTTGTGCGAACAAGGACAGGCGTCCCGGTGCGTCATGTGGCCCCGGCGGATTTCATCCCGTATAAGGAAGAAAGAATGGACGAAAGCGACTCACCACAATAACAGCTTCCATTGTGATCAAATTAGATCCCCTACATCGTGCGCGGTGGTTGGCAGATTGGCCATGAGAAGATAGACGGGTTGATAACGCCGAGGTCGGCAGTCGATCCGACCAACAGGGGTCTTCCACAGTGGTCTTCCGAAATAGCATGAGTGTGATCCGTGTTTCGGATAAACACCGATGCCGAGGTGCCTCATCAAGATATCAACTATCCGTAGGTCAGTCGTTGATATTGTACCTGCCTCCTCCGATAGAACTAAAAACATGCACGTTCTAAAGGCTCGGCGAAGATCGGCGAAAGGGGTGAAGGCCGCGGCACGGCTCGGCAAACTCGCACTTAAGGAAAGCCTTTTTTTTCTTTCTCTAGAATTATTGCAAAAACAATGTCCACCCCCGAAAAATTCTGCGGAGAAGAAGAGAAAAATGAGAGAACATGGACCATCTAGTGTCAGTCGGTGCGCCTCACACTGCATGTACTTGTTGCACTGCTGACTTACCTCTGGATGATAGTTGCAGAAGAATTAGAAAGAGAATCTGCTCAAGCTTGCCATTGCATCAAATAGGTACGAAAAGTGCATCACATCAACTCTCAAGTCGAAAAATGTCTGCTGTGACTGTACAATTTTGCATATGTTAGTACATTTAATCTACGTGTGTCGGTCACGTGCCGCTTAACAAACCTACAGTTCAGCGTGGGCATGTAGGCCTCCGCATTAATTCAACCTCTGCACTGGTGGAGTCCAAAACGCACCAAAGCCCTGAATACACCAAACATCCAAATTATACAAAATAAGAGACCAGGGCATAACAAGTACCGAGAAAAAAAAAAAAGGGGAGTACTATAAGTGCGAGTTCGGAGTTTGCCGAGCCGTGCCGCGGACTTCACCCCCAAGTTGAATTTACTACTGTATATTGGCTCGGCCTGGCATCTGATGAGGCCAAAGCCACCCTGAGCCGGGCCAAAGCCATGACTTTCAGGCCAAGCCAAGGCCAGAACATCACTACCTGCGGGTACGTCCGTCGTTTGTCTGGAAGTGCGGAGTGCTTACGTGCGTGTCGTAGGCGCGCCAAGGCGGGTAACGATGACATGCCCGCCTCCGTCTTGCCAGAAGACCTGTCGTGCAATCGGGTGAGTTATTTTTATCCTTTCCTTTTTTGGTCTCTGTTATCGAGTGCGTCGGCGCACATTCGAGCTGAAGCCCCATCCTATCCGGATGCAACCGAGACATGTGCTCTGCAACGCTGCAGCCGTACGCGCTGCGCTGGGCCCGCCGGAGCCCCTAGAAGCAACTCCGCTGGATTTCAGCGCCGCAGACCATCATATCGCTTTGACTGGGCGGTAAAATGCGCGCAACCGGAGGTGTGTACGCGCGGGAGACGGAGAATCAAGCGCCGGCACGAAGACGTCGTAAACGTGGACGTGCGGAAGTAGGGCGAGGTGCAGTACTTGCAGATGCGCTCTCGTCGTGTTTCCGCATATGGTCGCCCCTCCCGTACACGTGGAACGGGTTATCGTAACTCCCCTGTATATAGTAGTGCTTGAATCAAAGCTTTAGATCTACACGAGAAACTTGAAGTTCGGACTTGAAGGTCGAGAATGTAAGCCGCGTTCGGCGATCGGGACTCTCAAATTCCAATATAGTCGCGGATCCATCCGGGACTGTTAAGTCTTCCCTTTGGATCCGCTCCTCCTGGATACCCAGGTCTGTTCAAAATCTCTCTTCGCACGGAGCTCGCCTTCGTGGATCTGGTATTGCAGCGTGGGTACATACAAATTGAGTCCCAGCTTGTATTGAATCTGCTTATTCCAGCGCAATTTTAAAAAGTGCGGCTAGAGTTCCTTACTTGCCTAGTCCTCGCGCGCACGGGATGATTTATTGTGCCCCCATATATTTGCAATGCACTGTTCAAATCCGCTAGGACTGGGAGGACTAGGAGGATTTTTGTTTCGCCGCTGCCTTCGAATCTTTTGTTCTCAGTTAAACGTTGTTGTAGTTGTGCGTCTGGTTCGAGGTGTTCCTAAGCTCTCCGAAATTCATTGCTGCCCCATGCATTATTTTCCCGTCCACACTGAAACCCCCCAGAATTTTGCGGTATAGGTGCACAAAGTCCCCGTGTTCATGCGGCATGACTGCGCAAGTGCGGTCGCTCAAAGGGAATGAATTGTTTATGGGTAGGTAGAGTACATCGTGTTTCAGCATCATCTTCGTCCTATGTAAATTATACAGGCTCTTGATTCGGCTACGATGCAGTGCACCCCGGCGCTCCACTCACCCTAGCGCGAGCCGGACGTTCTCGCCTGCAAGTCCCGCCGAGGTCCACGAAAAACGTGTACTGTACATATCTTAGGCAGATGTGTGGTGGGAAAAAAGGGGGGAAAGCGGACAAAATGAGGAGCTGTGAATGCGAAGGAAACCTGCACAGTGAATTCCCAGTTTACATCCGATCCCGTTGTCGAACCTGATGTCAGAAGGATCCGAGCAGCCAGATCACAACAGTGACTGCGAGGCGCACGCGGAATTTCAGCTGTAATGATCCTGGTAAAAACAATGAACACCGAGTTGAACCAGAGCGATTTCTTGCCCTCGCTCGCGGGTGCCGGAGTTCAAACTTTCTGGATAGGCCGCGCATTTGTGGAGGGGCGTGCCAGTTCCAGAAGTGAACTCTTGCACTGTAAGACTATAGCGCCCCAAACTGACGTGGTGCCTGAGTGATGGAGCTGCGAGCACAACCTATCCTCTCTCTCGTGTTACGGGAAGACACTAGGACAATGCGTGGGCTGGATCCTTTTGTTCATAGGATGTGGGAATGATCGACGTGCTGCGATGTTGATGATTTTCAGAGAAGCAGGCGCAGGCCTTGAGCCATGGGATACCAGGTGGCGAAATCTTTTGTTCTGCATAGCACGTGTATACAGGCTTGAATTTCTGAATAAACGGCGAGCGAAATTTTGCGGGGAGTGGGTCTGTGGTCTGGGCGCGGCTTTGGCTGTGTAAATTTCGGAAAATGATTAGGAAGATATTGAGGCGGAGGGAGAGCGCAGCAGAGGCTGAGATTGGAACAGGAGCTCGCTGTACTTTAGGCAGAGCGCGAGTAGCGATGCGAAGGGAATTGCAGAGCGCCGCCGCGGCCCCGGTGCACACTATCTTCTCCCGGGTGTCCAAAGTTTGGATTGAGGCGAGTTAGTCAGACAAACTTGATAGTTCTCGCTCCGTTAGGAGGTGTCTCCCGTACAAGTGTCGCGATCGGTGATCCAGAGATCCGTAGTGATATGTAGAAGCCTGTGCAGCTGTACTTGAGGGATAAGATTGGCCATTACAGAGCTATATTTTGAGAGGACTCGTCCATGCATGAGGCGAGGGCGTGTAAATCATGAACCGGCACGATTTACTTAGGAGATTACTGATTTTGAAACGGCTGTTTTTCACGGCAATAGAGGGAGGGTTCAAGGAGGGTAGCTGACCTCTTGAATCCTGCGCTAGTATAAGTGTCTGCATAATTAATGCAGAAATACCATCAGCGATGACAAAAAAAAGGTACTCGCGCGCCTTGTAAATGATCCAGCCTGGAGTCGAACCAGGTCAAATTCCGCTCAAGGCACTCGAAACGGTTATGGCTGATTGAAAGCGGGCGCACACCGCGTGCTACAAGGTCCCTTTTACTTGCCTTTGTCCCTGGATAGGTGCCCGAGTACTGAGGCTGAGCTCTAGCAAACCTACACGGCGACTCCGTGCGATTTTGAATCCGAACTTTGTTCCAGACAATTGTGTATTCGAGTTGATGCATCACAAGATACTTCCAGAGCATTATACAGTATATAGGTACCCAGTACGTCCCATTGTTATCCGCGAAATGTAAAAGCAAAAGAGAAGATTAGAAGGAGAACGAGCGCAGGGAAGGGGCATGGAAGTGCAGTAGAGAGCGGGACCCGAGAAACAGAAGCAGTGGTGCCGCTGCTGGGCCGGAGCAACATGGCGCAATAAGAACGACACAAGGCGCGCCGCCCACGAAACCGCAAGGAAAGAGCATGCGAGGATGGTCAGAACCTCAGAGGAGGAACCCAAGCAGCGCCGGAGGCACAGACGGTGCATGGCGGCACACACATTGGCACGCACGACCAATAAGAAGCCGGGGCGCGCAAAATTCAGGGCGCACACCGCGATGGATTCGACAGCAGAGAGACCACGAGAGCGGTCGGCCACGGGTGACTTCAAGGCGGCGCAGCGCCCACGCACGCCCTGCGGAATGAGACCGGTGCAAGACGCAGGCGAAATGAGCCAGAGGCAATGGAAGCGGAACAGACAGGAAGCCTGCGGTAATATACGCGCAGCAGAGGGCTAATAGAGCGAGCGACTGGCGAGCGTGAGGAGCTGCGGGGCCTTGTGCGCACAGCGACCCATCCGGGGAGGACGAGCCATCCGACAAACACTCCCATCAGCGCGCATCACTGTCTTGAGGAAAGACGACAGAGAAACGGAAATCAGCCGCGGAGTTTGTAAGCGCGTGAGCGCCGTCCGGCCATCGTCGGCGTGGGCGCACTTGATCGGGTCGTCACGGCGGGAAGGCGCCGCACCGACCGCGCACCGCGGCGCAGGCAACAGCGAGCGGGAGGAGAAGAGTGATGGCAGCCGAGAGAATTCGCGGCGCAATGGAGAGCCCTCCAAACCGCAGCACCAGGTAAGCGTGACAATTCAGATGCCCGAGCGTGCACATGGCGCCGACAGGGAGTGCAGTCAGCCCTGCACACGCAGCGAGCGGCTGATGCGCGGGCGCAGCACCAAGTCGATACGAAGATGCGCCCGACGAACGGAAGCACTCCTGTCAGCACATGACTCTCGCGACCAGACAAAAAGACGCACACTCAAGTATTAAAGTATTGCACTAAGTACTCGCCCCATATACCTGAACGTTCCATCGAACGGCCAGTGTGGTCGTCTTCGGGGTCGGATCTGCGCTCTGGGCGTACTCCGGGCGTAGTACTAGGGATTGGGTCTGGATTGAGTCGTCCCGCAGCGATTGAGTCGGAGCAACGACGAGCGCGAGATGAAGGCAAACGGAACGGTTACGCGGGCCGATTGCCGATCCGCATCAACGCCGCGTCATCTGTCATAGTCAAACCCTCGTCCTCGAACCACGACGAGTAGAACCGCAATGGCTGCACGGAACCGCCCTCTAAGCGCCTGGCGCTCTCTCTCTGCTGTCTCCTGCGGCATCTACGCCGTTAACTTTCCGCCCAGCGCCCTCCCGACTTTTTTGGTGCTGTCATTTCCGAGGATCTGGGATGCCCACAACAGTCTCGGATACCGCCGCCGCCGCATCGACCTGCGCAGGGAGGAAATACGCAAGCGGCTGGGCACGCATTTTCCTACTAGTGCCAAGGTGCGTTCCGTGCTCTCGCTTTCTGCGTGCCTCTTCTTTCTTTTGTGGCATGCAATATCGATTGCAAGCCCAGGTGCGACACGGGCTCTGGCATTTCTTATGCACGGTGACACCACTTGAAAGCAGTCATGTCCGGCTGTTCAACCGCACTGGCCTGTAGCTCAGCGAGGCCCCTGTCGGTGGCGGCTGGCAGTGGTCGTCGCATCCTCGGCGCTGCCCAGAGGATGCGTCATAGGCCTCTGCCCCGCGTCCCGACTTTCACCTCGTTCCTCCCCGAAGGAAACCTTTCCCTGCGCCGTCGATATTTTCTTTTTCTCCTCATTCTGGATCCTCCTATTTTTCTCCTTCTTGCTTCCAATCGTACACTCCGTGTCCCCCGCCCACTTGCGCGCCGAGATGTCGCGGGCAGCTCGTTGCTGCGCTCGCTCATCCGCACGCACCGCTGCATGCGGGCGTGTATCCGGATCAGACAGCGTTGACGACGAACCGGGAAGCTGGATACGCTAGTGGATATGTGGAGCGCGGGATGTGGTGCTGCAGTGCGTTTCCCCTTGAAACAACGCATATGTGTCAGCGCGTGCGCTCTGCTCCGGCTCGAATTTGCCGCGGGCGGAAGGAACGGGACGGTCGTTACAGCCGCACACCTCACCGTCGCGCTTTCGCGCGTATCTTTCTTGCGCGCGCGCCTCCGAGCCGTCCTTGGCCGTGTGCGTGATCTCGAGCGAGTGGGAATGCATATGCACCCCCCGGGACGCACACCAGACGTGTGAGGGCGTGTACACGTGGGCGTAGTGCCGCGGGATTTAGCTCGCAGATTGGTGCGAGAGTCTGGAGAGCTGGCGAGTGACCCGCAACTGGAGGGATGCGACGAGCAAGGACACAACTGCGCGCTGCATACGCGTCTCATCCGGCTTCAAATCCGCCGACCTCCAGTTCGCTGTTTAAATGTCTTTTGTCTTTGTCGTGTGTCCGGAACCCCATCTCGTTCTTCAGCGCTAAATACGTGCGTGATGCGGGACGAAGTGCGCGTCAAGTGCGCGTCGGTATCATACCCCTAGTATATCGGTATAAGTGCGCGAATATAATCGACCTGCAGAGATTTAAACCCGGGGCGATGAGTCGGAAGTACAGACCGCGCGCGGCCTCCAAAAACTCTGTCCCGTAATCCTAGAGCATTCTGACGGCCGAATCCGCGAAGACCATGCCGCGAGACCGACGCCAATACTACTTACAGGGTTTCGCACTTCTGCTGCATGAATTTCCAGTTCTGGTCGGACTTGGACAAACTCGGTTCACACTGCATCACCCGGCCGCTTGTAGCGCTTTGACGACTGCAGTGGTTGTTCTTTCGGTTCTCGGCTGCCCTGCTTTGACCCCTAGAACTGGCCTCGCGCCTCCCCGCCCGCTTTTTATCCCGCTCGCGAGTCTTTGTTGATTGACAAGCAAACCTGTGTTTCTGCCCAACGCCGGTCCCACGTTGCAGGAAAACCTACTTTCGCAGCTCGCTCTTAGCTTGCCCGATCCCTGTGATGTTATCTATCCGTCGCCTTATTTCGGTCCGGAAAATACGCATCTCGGAGGTATCTTCCTCCCGCTCCTCCCTTGGCTCTCTGGATCCGTAATCTGTATCGCAACTACCTTCGTCTGTCTGCGTCCGATGATTCGGCCTCATGTTTAGTATTATTAGCCATCTTCCTCGATGTTCTTAGGTCTTCCCGACATGTTCGGAGTCGCTTACTAGAATTACACGAGCTCAACCCAAACTGACATTGTTCGCAATTGCATATTCACAAAGTGTAAGTCGATACGTGGAGAGAGAAGGACGGGACCAGTGATGAATCGCTAAAAATACGAGACCTCATTGAGTTCCGAGGCCGGCTATTTTTGGTTGCTGTGCGGGGCCCCAGAGTGGCCTGGATACTCATCTCGGAGGTATATATATCCTCCCGCGCCTTCCTCGAGTGGCTCTGGGAATTGCTGGTCGCTGTCCGAGGGGCACCTACCTCGATGTTCTTGGTTCTTCCGACAAGACCTGTTCGTTGAGTTCCGAGGCTGACTATTTTTGGTTGCTGTGCGTTGGCTGTGCGTTGGTTGTGCGGATGATCGAAACTTGACAAGCATCTCACAGCGTCTCACCTTCCTCCACCATGTCGACTGCCCACCCCACTGCAGCAAGATCCAACTCTACCCGACGGGGCCCATTCGGTGTCCTCAGCCCTTCATCAGAATCGAAATCGGACTGGCTAGAGACCTCGCTCACGACCGCGAAGGGAGTTACGGCAGCGGCCGAATGCCTTCCTTTTCCCTACGTGAAAGGTGTCTTCGGGCTGGTCGTGATCATCCTGGAGACAGTCGAGGTTCGTTATGTGTGGAGTTGCTTTGAAATGTGGTTAACTTTGACCACCCACAGAAAGTGAAGAAGAATCGAGACGATGTGAAGGAACTGTGCGACAACATCATGGAAATTGTCAAGATCATACAGGACCAGCTGTCGTCGCATGGGGATACAGCTGCTGTCAAGTTCAAGGGGCTCTGCGAAGACCTTGAAGGGTGGGTGTGAATATTATGTGCATCGTCGGGCTGTGCTGATGTTACTCTGTCAGTGTATTACAGGGTATTTTGAAAGCAGTACAGCAGATGAAAGCAGAGCCCCGAGGGTTCAGAAGTCGCTTTAAAGAAGTTGTGAAGTTGGGTAGTGTTGCAGATGAAATATCTGGCCATCGGGTTAGAATCCAAGAACTTCGGTCTAATTTCCTCGTATGTATATTCCACTTCACATAGATTTTCCTGATAGAGCTTCAAGCTTATGGCGGTCATTGATATCAATTTGCATCTTCACAAGGCCCCTTCAATAGGGATACCATCCAGTATGATTTTTTTCCCATTCAATTACCAAAATCTGAGCAGATTTTAGACTTCCCTCCCATCCAAGTCACTCAAAACATCACCAAGTGCCCTCCTCCATCCCGAATATTCCATGGCAGGAAAATCATCCTAGATCAGATGCACCAATTCTTTGAACAGGATCTGGGCAACCAGCACATCTTCCTGCTGCATGGACTGGGTGGTGCCGGGAAGACACAAACTGCACTGAAATTCATTCAGAAATCATCGTCTCGGTGAGTGCATCTATTCCTTGTACTGAACTCTGACTCAATCCACCAAACTTCCATGCAGTTTCTCCGACATCTTTCTTATTGACACCAGTATACTTGAAACAATTGACACAGGCCTCAAGAACATAGCTGCCACAAAGAATGTGGGCAGCACTGCAGATGATGCTCTCCAATGGCTCAGTAGCCAACCTTCAGAATGGATGCTTCTCTTTGATAATGCAGAGGACCCAAGCATTGATCTACACAGGTTTTTCCCTCCCTGCACTCACGGCAATATCTTGATCACATCTCGGAATCCGGGACTTCGAGTGTATGCTGGATCACATTCCCTTGTCTCAGATATGGAGGAACTGGATGCTGTGGAACTGCTGCTTAAAAGTGCTAGTGAAGAAATCACAACTGGCAACAAAGTGATTGCCGCTGAAATAGTAAAGGTGAGTCATTATTAAATAGGCATGTTCAATCTACTCACTATCCATGTGCAAGGCACTTTGGTACCTGCCACTCGCCATCATCCAAGCCGGTGCATTCATCTCAAAGTCTGGAGCACTGGACAAATACTTGGATATCTACAAGGAAAACAGAGCTCGGTTGTTGAGAGAAAAGCCTAGCCAGTCTCATGCTAATTATGCTTCGACTGTGTCTACAACGTGGCAGATCAGCTTTGACCGGCTCAGTGAACCAGCAAAAATTCTATTGCAGCTTTGGTCATTTCTTCACCACGAAGGGATCCCAGAGGAGATATTTTCCTATGCTTCAACTTATAAATCTCGCCCCCATGGTCCAACAGCAGAAGAACTAAAGAAACCACTCGAATTCCTATCACATTTCATGGGACCCAATTTTCTCTGGGACTCCCTCCACTTTATGGAGGTTACCAATGAGATCAGAGCCTACTCTCTGGTCAACTTTGATCCAAACAAGAAATCATTTTCTGTCCATCCCCTGGTTCATAGCTGGACTCGGACTACACTCATGGATACACAATCATATCATCATTCTATGGTTGCCATAGTGGGGATGGCAATTGCGGACATTCCATGGCAAGATCTGCAGCTAGCCAGTATCAAACTCCTGCCCCATGTTGATTCTTTAATACGTAGAAATGGGAATGTCAAACCTGATTTTCGTTCTGAATACGGAATGTTGTACTGGTGGGCAGACAGACTCAAAGACGCAGAGCAGCTGCAGCTTGCAGTTCTGGAGGACCGCAGAGAGATTCTGGGTGAGAACCATCCAGAAACCCTGCAGGCCATGGGCAATCTGGCAATCACATATCACGAGTTGGGTCAGTTGAAGGAGGCAGAGCAGCTTGAAGTCGTGGTGCTTGAAAAGCAGAGGAAGATCCTGGGAGAGGACCATCCAGACACCCTGCTTACCATGGGAAATCTAGCATGGACATATCACAAGTTGGGTCAGTTGAAGGAGGCAGAGGAGCTGGGAGTTGTGGTGATTGAAAAGCAGAGGAAGATCCTGGGAGAGAACCATCCAGACATCCTGCGGGCCATGGGTGCTCTGGCATCAACATATCACAAATTGGGAGAGTTGAAGGAGGCAGAGGAGCTGGAAGTTGTGGTGCTTGAAAAGCAGAGGAAGATCCTGGGAGAGGACCATCCAGACACCTTGCAGGCCATGGGTAATCTGGCATCGACATATTACCAGTTGGGTCAGCTCAAGGAGGCAGAGGAGCTGGGAGTTGTGGTGCTTGAAAAGCGGAGGAAGATCCTGGGAGAGGACTATCCCGACACTCTGCATTCCATGGGCAATCTGGTATTAACATACTATGCTCTGCACAGATTTCCAGAGGCAGAAACACTTTATGTTGACCTCCTTGCAAAAAAAGCTCGTCTCGAGGATGATCATCCAGATACTCTAGAAACAATGGATGATCTGGCAGATACCTGCAGAGCAATGGCTGGTGCCGGCACTGGAACAGAAACAAGGTCAACAAACTCTTCAGACTGACTCATATATGGTATTGATGTAGCGACTCCTGTGTATATGTCGACAGTGTAATTTTGTGTTTTTCAATTTATATTAGTGCCCTAATTTCTGTGTAAGGAGGGTATGCATACGCAGGCCTGAGCATCCCTGGAACAATGTGAGTTCATAGATGACATTGCCATAGAAGGGAGCAGCGAGATAACTCCATCCAACTGTTGAAGCAGAATCAATATACAGACCCTTGAGAGAGCTCCAACACATGAGGACCACAGCAGGACAAATTATGGAAGGAAAAAAAAAACAGGCATTTCGGTGTCTGCGGTCTGAAGCTAATGTCTGAATGATCAGAGAGCTTTGCTCGCAGGAATTTCCTATACAAAAATTGAGCATTGCGGTCCAGATCTGGACCTAATCGGTAGCTATGGCATTGCTGAGCCATTGTGTGAATTGTACAATATTTGAAATGCAGGTACATGCATGGCTACATTTTATCCAGTTTCTGTATTTAGCACCACTGACGGATTCTGGGTTGCACATAAAGAGAGTTAATTGGACAAGTTTCCAGGAACAATTTGTGAAGGGAATTCTCAGGATGAATGTTCTAGGTTGACCCAGGCTAGCAGAAAAAATTGACGATGATTGATGGTGGCAGCCTCGATGTCGCAATTGGTGAAAATGAAAAGGTTCAGATCAGCTTAAGATTTTATATGTGTGCCCAGTGGGAGTGGTTCAATCTGATATGCCATATTACCCTGCAGAGTTGATTATCTCAACAGATCATGTTAAATCGAGTTCACGACAGGCGAATCAAGTAGCGCTGCTAGCGAATGTATTACCACCCTGATCGTCAGTGATGAGCAACTGTGCGGAGATATTCTATCAGATGGGTCAAAGTTCGGAAGGATTCGAATAAGGTTTGAACGAGTACAAGATCAGTTCTTGAATAGTTCTTTTCCCGAGTCGAGGTTCCGGGGAACCAAGATGAAGACATCCAGATGAGGAAACACCGCGTGCGGATGCAAAGGAACGCATTGTCACGGAACTGAATTAAGCCTGCATAATTGATTGTGACATGGCATAGCATCCCTTTTTGTTCCTTGGCCGCGGCGGCGGTTCGGCGGCATCGGTAGGCACGGGCCATCGCGGGCCACACGCTGCCGCCGCCGCTCGTGCAGCCCGCGCTGTTCGGCGGACGTCGTCGTTATTTCGTTTCGTTCTTTTATACGTGATGTTGACTGACGCGTCCGACAGCTTTACTACCAGATTGTTTGTGACGGGGTTGATCTGCAATGTGTTCGTGGCGCTCGTTGTTATGGGACGCGTGCCGGCGCTTTGGCTGCTTGAAGTCGGTGCGTTGGATCTTCCCACGAATTCCCCACCACCGCATCTATCTAACGGACGCCCGTCCCACCCAGCCTCCGGTACACTCACGACGACGCTCCGCGGCTCAACCATGTGCAGCACGGCGCCACGCACAGCGGCGCGGACGCGCTGGGGTCGTACCACGCTGCGATGTGGACGGGCGTCTCGTTTGACGGGCTCGGTGAGTTCTATTCGCTTGTTTTTTCTCAGCATTCTTGTTCGAATTTTTCTTTCTTCTTCACCTCACCCTCCGTTCTCGTATTCTGAACTGACTCCCCGTTTTTTTGTCACCCCGCTCTACAACTCCAGTTGCATCGCGCACGAAACTGGCGAATAGCCATGAGCTCGATGCGTGGTGACTCGCATGGTAAATCGCGTACCAATGCCGAGTCGAAGGTTCGCAGAAACTTTACAGCCAATTGGGGAATTTTGAGTGACCGAATTATGTTCAGGAAGTGGACGGTTCCCAATGAGCTTCGAGCGAGCGGCCCACGGTTGCGTAAAATGCAATCTTTCGGATGGGCCGAATACATCACTTGGTGACAATCCATATCACCGGCGTCCCTATAATCGTACATGGTGGCCGACGCATTCGGGGTTTGCATAAAGTCTGTAGGTTCCTCCGGCGTAGCAACCGAATAGAAAATTGTCTGGTGAGAACGATCTTCGGCTTTTACAGAGACGGAGATCCATGGAACTTTTGTGAGAGAAGTGGATGCGACCAGAGAAGTTGAATCCGAGGTTGAACCAAGATGATTTCCGAGCGACCGGGACTGTTGCGAGAAATGAAGGAGGGCAGGGACCAGCGAATGGGAGACTAAGTTCAGTTCGATGAAGCGCCGCACTTCGTAATTGCGGATCTTGACCGTGATCCTGCTGGGAGCGAACGCGAGGAAGCGGGACATCTGAGATGGAGGCTGATGAAATGATGCATGAGATCCTTCGTGTCATCCGGTAGACCGGGAATTTGTAGTCTGTAGCACGCCAGGGGAGTATAATGCGTGCGTGATGGAGTTGCGAGTGCAGCCTATCCAAGTTCTAACGTTGACATACAGAAAAACACACTAGGACAATGACTGGGCTGGATCATTTTGTTTATAGGATATGGGAATGATCGACGCGCTGCGATGTTGGTGATTTTCAGAGACGCGAGCACAGGCCTTGAGCCATGCGATATCAGTTGGCGAAATCTTCCGGATAGCGCTTGTATACAGGTTTGAATTCCGGAATAAAAGGCAAGCGAAATTTTGCGGAGAGTGCGTTTGTGGTCTGGGCGTGGCTTTGGCTGTGCTGTGCAAATTTCGGCAAAGTGTTAAGAAGATATTGAAGGAGAGGAAGGAGGAGCATAGACTGAGATTTGAACAGGAGCTCGCTGTACTTTAGGCAGAGCGCGAGTAGCGATGCGAGAGTGCCGCCGCGGCCCCGGTGCACACTGTCTTCTCCCGGGTGTCCAAAGTTTTGGATCGAGGCGAGCTAGTGCATTGTAGTCAGACACGCTTGATAAGTTCTCGCTCCGTTAGGAGGAGCCTCCCGTCAGTCGCTGGATGACAAATTGCAGTGTCGCGATCGGTGAGCCCGGTAGTTATATGTAGAAGCTTGTACAGCTGTACCTGACGTATAGGATTGACCAGTACAGAGCTGTATTTCGAGAGGATTCGTCGATGGACGAGGTGAGGGCGCGGGAAATCGTGAACCGGCGCGATTTACTTAGGAGATTCCTGATTTTTGAAGCGGCTGTTTTTCACGGCAATAGAGGAAGGGTGCAAAGAGGGTAATTGACCTCTCGAATGCTGCGCTAGTATAAGTATCTGCATAATTAGCGCACAGATACCACCAGCGACGAAAACAAAAGGTACTCGCGCGCCCTGTAAATGACCCAGCCTGGAGTCGAACCAGGTCAAATTCCGCTCAAGGCACTCGAAACGGTCATGGCTGATTGAAAGCAGGCGCACACCACATGCTACAAGGTCTCTTTTACTTGCCTCTGTCCCTGGATAGGTGCGCGAGTAAGGCTGAGCTGTAGCAAACCTACACAGCGACTCCGTGCGATTTTGAATCCGAACTTCGTCCCAGAGAATTGTGTATTCGAGTCGATGTAGCACAAGATAATTCCAGAGTATTATACAGTATATAGGGAGCCAGCACGTCGCATCGTTATCCGCGAAATATAAAAGCAAAAGAGAAGATTAAAAGGAAAACGAGCACAGGAAGGGAGCATGGAAGTGCAGTAGAGGGAGCGGGACCCGAGACAAGAAAGCAGCGGTGCCGTCGCTGGGCCGGAGCGACACGGCGCAATAAATGACACAAGGCGCGCCACCTACGAAACTACGAGGAAAGAGCATGCGAGGATGGTCAGAGCCTCAGAGGAGGAACCAAGCAGCGACGGAGGCACAGACGGTGCATGACGGCGCACACATTGGCACGCACGCAGGCACGACCAACAAGAAGCCGGGGAGCGCAAAATTCAGGGCGCGCAGCGCGATGGATTTGACAGCAGAGGGAACACGAGAGCGGTCGGCCACGGGTGAGTTCAAGGCAGCGCAGCGCCCACGCATGCGCTGCGGAACGAGACCTTGCAAGACGCAGGCGAAATGACCCAGAGGCAGCGGAAGCGGAGCAGACAGGAAGCTTGCGGTAATATACACGCAGCAGAAGCGCACATAGCGACCCATCCGGGGAGGACGAGCCGTCCGACACACTCCCGTCAGCACATCACTGTCTTGAAGAGGAAAGACGACAGAGAAATGTACATCGGGCACGGAGCGCGTGAGCGCAGAGCGCCGTCCGACCGTCGTCGGCGTGGGCGCACTTGATCGGGTCGTCCCGGCGGGAAGGCGCCGCACCGACCGTGGGCGGCGGCGCGAGATGAGGCGTGATGACAGCCGAGAGGATTCGTGGCGCAATGGAGAGCCTTCCCGCAGCACCAGGTAAGGGCGGCAATTCAGATGCGCGAGCGCGCACATGGTGCCGACAGTGAGTGCAGGCGGCCCTGCACACGCAGCGAGCGGCTGATGCGCGGGCGCAGCAACAAGTCGAGCTACTACGCCCTGCGAGTATGAAATTGCGCCCGATGAACCCAAGCATTCCTGTCAGCACATCACTGTCGCGAACAGAAAAAAAGACGTACACTAAAGTACCGAAGCATTGCATTGACAATTTGCACTCGCCTCACATACCGGAACGTTCTATCCAACGGGGCCGGCGGGCCCAGTGTGGTCGTCTTCGCGATCGGGTCTGCGCTCTGGGCGTTCTTCGGGCATAGTACTAGCGACTGGGTCTAGATTGAGTCGTCCCGCAGCGAGGGAGTCGGAGACGACGAGCGCGAGGTGCAGGCAAACGGAACGGTTACGCGGCCCGATTGCCGATCCGCATCAACGCCGCGCCATCTGTCACCGTCAAACCCTCTTGTCCTCGGACCACCCGTGAGTCGACGAGTAGAACCCAATGGCTACACGGAACCGCCCTCTAAGCACCTGGCTTTCTCCGCGACATCTATACCGTCAACTTTCCGCCTAGCCCCTTCATGCTTCTGTGGTGCTGTCATTGACGAGAATCTGCGATGCCCACAACGGTCTCGGATACCGCCGCCGCAGCATCGACCTGCATGAGGAGGAAGGACGCAAACGGCTGGGGCGCACGTTGTCCTCCTAGTTTTAAGGTGTGTTCCGTATTCCCGATTTCTGCGTGTATTTCCTTCCTTGTTTGGGATGCAATATTGAATGAAAGCCTTGGTGCATATGGCATTTCTTCCGCTTGAAGCAGTCCCGTGCGGCCCAGCGAGTGGCGGCTGGGATTTCCCTTCGCATCCCCGTTGTGCGCTCCTCGGACACTGGGTCATAGAGCGTGATGCGTTCGTTCCTCTCCCCCACGTCCCGATTCTTCACCTCCTTCCCTGAACGAATTCCATGTCCAATACTTGCGCCTTCGGTCTTTTCTTTTATGCATCCTGAATCCTATTCGTTGTCTCTCCTTTTTTCTCTCCCATCCCGAACTTCTCCGCCCACCTACGCACCGAGATCTCGCGGGCTGCTCGTCGCTGAGCTCGCGCATGCGCATGCCAAGCTGCACGAAGCTAGATACAGGTCGCGCGCGCCTCCTCTGTTGGGTGTCCACTACGCGCAGTCAGTGGATATGCCGAGTGCGGGAGCCGATCCCACGCCCCGGACCCCGCGCATGCGGTGCGGCGGGTGTGTTGACCAGTGCATGAACGCACAAGTGGCAGAGCCAGGGCTCTGCTCCCGCTCGAATTTGCCGCACTGGCGGAAGTAGTGGGCCACGGCCCTACCAGACGCACACCTCACCATCGCACGTTTGCACCCATCGATTTGGCGCGCGCCTCCGTGTGCGTGATTTGAGCGAGGGGGAATGCATCCCGGGACGCACACCGGCAAGAGGTGAGCGATCTCTGGATCAGCCAATAATTCTCACGGGGGAGGGGGGGGTCGTGGGAATGATGGCCGGTGGCGGCCTCGTACCGCGACGCCACTCGTGTGCCAACACTTCACTCGGACCGTGCCGTGTACCCCTAACTAACTACCTACCTACCTACCTACCTACTGTGCATTACTCTACATCTATGCCGAAGAAACCCACTTGGGGGTTTTTGGAGCAAATAGAGGTCGGACAGCCGCTAGGACACGGTGATGGTGCACAAATGACAATGTTTCATGTAATATGTAGCTATGTACACAAGCAAATAGGGAACCTAGGTCATGGTTGGAGAGGGAGGGAGGAAGCAACAGCCTCCGCCGCAGAGCGCGCCCGCATGGCTGTAATTCCGATGTTCCGAGCAGCCATCAGTGATTTCGCTTAGCCAGATCATATTGGTTGATCCAGAGATCGCTCACCTCTTGCACACCGGACGTGTGAGGGCGTGTACACGTGGGTGTAGCGCCGCCGCGGGGGTGTTAGCTCTTGATGCGCATCATATCCGAGTGGGTCGCGAGCACCCGCAGATCGGGTGCGAGAGCCCGAGGAGCTGGAGGGATGCAGCGAGCAAGGACAACTGCGCGCTGCATCCGCTTCTCGTCGCGCTTGCGGCTTAAAGTTTGTCTTAGCTTCGTCGTGCGTCCGGAAGCCCATTCGCTCTCCAGCGCTAATTATGTGTGAGGTGGGACGAAGCGCGCCTCGGTATTCCACCCCTGGTGTACATATGTACAAGTGCGTGAATATAATCCACCTGCAGAGATTTAAACCACGGGCTTGAGGTCGATGTCTTCGTCG
The DNA here is from genome assembly GCA_029378255.1 of Mycena rosella. Classification (NCBI taxonomy): domain Eukaryota; kingdom Fungi; phylum Basidiomycota; class Agaricomycetes; order Agaricales; family Mycenaceae; genus Mycena; species Mycena rosella. Next base: position 12,192 of record JARKIE010000449.1, on the reverse strand, counting down.
TGCGTCCGGAGCCCCCATTGGTTCCCCAGAGCTAATTTGTGCGTGAGGTGGGGCGAAGTGCGCGTCGGTATCCTACCCATGATGTATATCCGTACAAGTGCGTGAATATGGTTCTCCTGCAGACGTTTAAACAGCGAACTCGAGGTTGGCGACGAGTCGGGAGTCCGGACCGCGCGAAGCAACGACGGCGTCCAACAGTCCCGAAACCTTCCTAGACGAGGGCCGAATCCTTGAATACCAAACCATGAGACGGAAGCTGATACTGCATGTACTAAGCTTCGCAATTCTGCTGCGTGAACTTCCTGTTGTGGTCGGACTTGGACAAACTCGGTTCGCACTCCATCCCCTGGCCGCTCTAAACCCGTGTCTGCTTCGGGATTTATCCTGCTTTGACGATTGGAGGTCTTCGGTGCTTGGGTTAACTGTTGATTATCTGTTACCCGGGCCCCACACTCTCCTACAAGCTTCGCATCCAGCTCAGGAATATTTGTTCAATCACAAGAGCTTGTTCATCTGCGCGCAACCCCGTCTTACCCCGTCTTACCGAGGTCCTCGTGCCCACTCCGAATTCCTATATTCTGACCTAATTTTGCTCCCAGCTGGGCCGAATGCGATCGTGTTGGGTTATTTCTGCTGGTCCTCGCCAATCTCCTTCATCTTCACAAGATGTGCCTTCGCTTCGCTCCGGCAGATTAGAGTGTGGTAAGGCCTAGATTGATCAATTCACTAAACTAAAAAATATTATCTGAACAATCTCTGAAAATACTGTACGCCGCTGAATATGCCCATCTGTGGTACTTAGTTACATTGCAAGCTTGTCCGACTTGGCGGCAAGACGAACAGTTGTTGAAGACGATTGGTGGGGTAGCAACATTGCATTGGCATAGGGCCGTACCGAGGCAAGGAGATAAAGAACGGGACCTAGAGAGAAAATAGATGGGTTACGCAGAGCAGATCAGGAGAAGTTGCAAATGGATTGGGCAGGCTTCCATTAGAGTCACAAAAATTCCCCCCAAATTTAGGAAGCTGTTTTGGGGTAGACCTCGTAAGAGTGGCGCGCCACAATGCCGGGGAACTGTTGGAATATGCGGTGGCCGGGCGAGCATCGGAGCTCGGCAACCGTGGGAATCGGATCAGTAATCAGGGTCGGGATCACTGATGCGCCCCGGGAGGATTACTAAGGTGGTTTCGTAGTATGTATAAAAGCTGGTAGTACAGATATACCTACTCATCCGTTTGTAACCAACCTCCTGCCCTGGCTTCTGTGTCCTCAGGGAGTCACGCAGGGATGAACCCCTAATTTCTACAGGAACGTCACTGCTGTGTTCGCAATAGTTTCCTCCCGTCGGGAGGAGTAGCCGCCGTCGATCGAGCTCGATGGCCCGACCTGCCGGAACTAAGAGAGATGTGATTTTGGGACGGGATGCTATGCAAACACGAAATCGGGAACTGAATTTGTACACTCCCATCCTGGATGTCATGAGGCTAGGCAGGGTTAATCAAGAGACAGAGAGATCGGGATATGAGGAGAGTAGTTGCAACGAGTGGCCGGCCCTGCCGTCTAGGACCTTGCTGGCTTACTCCCGAGAAATATGTCTCAAGAGTTGAACTCGGACCCTCGGCGGAATCCGGAACTTATGGTTGGTTATATTTGTTCCATGCAGGTTTCGGCTAAGTTGTGCGGAATGAAGCCAAGCAAGTATTTGGCTTTATTTGTTCTGAGCAGATTTCGGTTAGTTGTGCGGAGAGAAGGGAAGCTATTATTTGGCTCTTGTTTGTTCCGTGCGGATGGGTATACGGCTACTCAAGTGTATTTGTGTGATGTTTGTTCCGTGCAGATTTCGGCGACTTAATTTTCAGGGAGGGGGACCTCACTTTCAGCAAGGTTATGAAGTCATGCCTGCCAATTCGGTTGAAAGATTCCCAGCAGATTCTTTGAGACGTAGTTAGGTGTCCCATTAATGTGCCGCGGCAGTGTCATGGAAGACGACATACGGGGATGTCGTGTCCCTCGAGCGGACAGAGATCGGGCACACACGGCTTATCACAAAAACGGCTGAAAGAAATTCGGACTTCACTTCCGCTTTCGAGTTCAAAGTTCCCAGCAGATTTTCGGAAGTTGTGTTTGAGGAAGTGTTTGGAGTAGCATTGCAGCGCAGTGTGCGCAGTATGCCGCGGATTCATCGAAGGCTTGTGGACTTTACGAGCTAGTTGAAAGACTGTAATTGGCAGTTCAATGACCGAGGTCGATGAGTCGAGTTATCGCTGCGGTCGCAGTTGTGCTGTGTCGTGGGGAATCTTTTTTTGATGTCAATTGGTCGATAGTGCGTCAACCCAAGAAGTTGGTTTACACTGGCATGCTGTGCAATAGCCGGGATCAACGAAGGAAGCTGCCTCCCCCGCGCAGTGTGTGAGCAACTGGGATATGGATACCAATAAAGCATCCGCAGAAAAATGTTCCCATCTTGACCGGCCGGAAGTCGTACGAGAACACGTTAAGTCCAAAATGGGAAGGATTAGTGCGCAGTGACTCAGGTCAGCCAGAACGAATCTTCTTGAGAAATAGGAGTTGTAAGGCCACAGCAAATCCCCAAGGGAGACTGGCCAGTGCACCGAGCAAGGGACGACCAGGTGATATCCAAAGTAATCCTTGAGCATTCAATGACGCAATGATTAGGAAGAGGCACTAACGTCGTTCGGGCTAGACAGGTGACATGAGGCGCAGCCACAGGCAATGAGGCTGCGCCGTAGGTCGCAGTCGAATGGCAGTTGACGTTCTGCGCATGTGCAGCGGCAAGGCCCCAACTAAAGCGCTTAAACGTGATCTTGTGATAAACTTTAAGTTTTAAACCATAATTTTCGCTCGAGCTCGAGATTGCGAAAAGAAATTCGTAGTTGAACCGGCGGAGTCCTTTCCGATGCAAATGGGATGGAAACAGAAAGAGTTGAGTGAGAGAGAGAGGATGACGAGAATCGAGCTCTGAGGACATATTATGTCGAAAACCAGTTTCATAATTCCGATTCACAATCAAGCGCTGCAAAATTTTATGGAAGACTCGCAAGAAGAGCTAAATTCCCGCAGAAGCAAAGAGATGAGAAACTTCAACCAACGATTACTTGTGCTCACTTGAAAAATGACGAAACGGCAGGGGACCGTGAAGGAGATGAGCCGACGGGATGTCCTGGATGGACAGAAGCTGAGCGAGAGAGCATAGAGAGTGGGAATTTAAAGCAGACCATCGACAATATCGCAGGGAATTGAGAAGCGGTAGCATTGGACAGTCGAAGTGTTGCATTAATATTATACCAGCCCGAGAAGAGTGGTTTGAAGCTTGAGAGTTTACTGCAGAAATGATGGGAGCCAGAACCACTCTGAACGCCCGGTAGGCGCCCGCAGAAGTGACTTGATGGCGCCGTGAGGGTCTAGTATCGATCTGCAGCCGATGGAACGCGAATTCGCAGCTTTAGAGCGGTGGGAGCCAAGAGAAAGAGCGGGTTGAATGATGTTGCTTGTTGAAAGCGAGGTTTGAGGCCATACCAGATATTGTGGAGGAAGCGGCCTAGCGGACCCTAAGTGTTGCGATTCGTAATCGTTTGAGCATAGCAGCAAATGATGGAAGCCAGGTGGAGAGAAACAGGACGAGCGAGAATCGGGAAAAGAGCAATAATTATGGACGAGGCGGTATGGTGTTTTATGCGTTCTATGAGCGCTTGTTTTGCTACGCCGCAGTGGGGAAAAGTTGCCCCGGAAGAAAGGTAATCGTTCCGCGGACTCGCCTAGGGACCGTGAGTATCCGAATCAAGACTGATGCACAGTGCGCAGTCGCGAAGCAGTACAGGAATTGGTGGAACTTGCGGGGATCCTGGGAATAAGTGCCGGGCAAATATGCAGATTTGCTGTGCTCCGCGGTCCGTAGGTGCTGGCACGCTGTTTTGAGTGGGAAGCCAGTGATAATATGGGCTTACTGGAGCTGAGGTTTAAGAAGCGCCAGAAGTAAATGGGGAAAGCGCACAGCCGAACGAGCATCTGCTTAAAGAACGGTTAATCCGTACAATTTATGTCCTTGTTTTCTTTCCGCTTGTGGTAAATAATAATGTCGGAGGTATCCTCCTGCGCCTCCCTTGACGCGGCTCTCCGTCGATCCGGATATTCCTGGGTCTTGGTCCGCGTCGTAACTGCCTTCGTCCGTTTGTATCCGATTCTTTGACCTCGGGTTTGGTATGTGCTTACTCTCGGGTGATGTTCTTAGTTCTTCCGACATGCTCGGAGTCACTCACACGAACACAACCTGTATATTGGTCGCAATTGCATTCACATGGAGTGTAAGATGAGAGATAAGGCCGGGAATCGCTGAAAACGCGAGACCTGTTCGTGGAGTTCCGAGGTTGACTATTTTTGGTTGCTGTGCGTTGGCTGTGCGTTGGCTGTGCGGATGATCGAAACCTGACAGGCATCTCGCAGCCCCTCGCTTTCCTCCACCATGTCGACCGCCCACACCACGCCAGCAGCATCCAGCTCTACTCGACGGAGCCCATTCGGTGTCCTCAGCCCTTCCCCACAATTGAAATCGGACTGGCTAGAGACCTCGCTTACGACAGCGAAGGGAGTTACGGCGGCGGCCGAATGTCTTCCTTTTCCCTACGTGAAAGGTGTTTTCGGGCTAGTCGTGATCATCCTGGAGACAGTTGAGGTTCGTTATTTGTGGAGTTGCTTTGAAATGTGGTTAACTTTGACCACCCACAGAAAGTGAAGAAGAACCGAGACGACGTGAAGGAACTGTGTGACAACATCATGGAAATTGTCAAGATCATACAGGACCAGCTGTCGTCGCATGGGGATACAGCTGCTGTCAAGTTCAAAGGGCTCTGCGAAGACCTTGAAGGGTGGGTGTGACTATTATGTGCATCCTCAGACTGTACTAATGGTACTCGGTCAGTGTATTGCAGGGCATTTTGAAAGCAGTGCAGCAGATGCAAGCAGAGCCCCGAGGGTTCAGAAGTCGTTTTAAAGAAGTCGTGAAGCTCGGTAGTGTTGCGGATGAAATATCCGGCCATCGGGTTAGAATCCAGGAACTGCAGTCTAATTTCCTCGTATGTATATTCCACTTCACGCAGATTGTTTTGACAGACCTTTCAGCTTATGGCGGCCATTGATACCAATTTACATCTCCATAAGGCCCTCTCAATAGGGATACCATCCAGTATGATTATATTCCCCTTTGAGGACACAAAACCTGAGCAGATTTAGGCTTGCCTCCCACCCAAGTCACTCAAAGCATCACCAAATGTCCTCCTCCTTCGAGGATCTTTCACGGGCGACAAATCATCCTGGATAAGATGTGCCAATTTTTTGAACAGGATTTGGACAAACAGCATATCTTCCTGCTGCATGGACTGGGTGGTGCTGGGAAGACACAAACTGGACTGAAATTCATTCAGAAATCATCATCTCGGTGAGTGCATCTATTCCTTGTACTGAACTCTGACTCAATCCAGCCAAAATTCCATGCAGTTTCTCCGACATCTTTCTTATTGACACCAGTACACTCGAAACAATTGACACAGGGCTCAAGAACATTGCTGCCACAAGGAATGTGGGAAGCACTGCCGATGACGGCCTCCAGTGGCTCAGCAGCCAATTTTCAGAATGGATGCTTCTCTTTGATAATGTAGATGACCCGAAGATTAATCTTCACAAGTTTTTCCCTGCCTGCACTCACGGCAATATCTTGATCACATCTCGGAATCCTGGACTTCGAGTGTATGCTGGAGCACATTGTCTTGTCTCGGATATGGAGGAACTGGATGCCGTGGAAGTGCTTCTTACAAGTGCTGGTGAAAATGTCACATCTGGAAACAGGGTGATTGCAGCTGACATAGTGAAGGTGAGCCATTATTGAATTGACATTTTCAAAGCACTCATTATCTGTCATTAAGGCACTTTGGTATCTGCCACTAGCTATCATCCAGGCTGGTGCTTTCATCTCAAAGTCTGGAACACTTGGCACATACTTGGATCTCTTCAAGAAAAATAAAGCTCGGTTGTTGAGAGAACAGCCTACTCAGTCTCATTCTGATTATGCCTGGACTGTGTATACAACCTGGCATATCAGCTTTGACCAGCTCAGCAAACCAGCCAAAACCCTGTTGCAGCTTTGCTCATTCCTTCACCATGAAGGGATCTCTGAGGAAATATTTTCCCATGCCTCAACTTATAAACCTCACAGTCACCCCGGCGGTCCTGCAGAAGAGGAACTATGTGAACCAATTAAATTCATATCACAATTCATAGACACTGCTGGTGTCTGGGACTCTCTCCACTTCATCGAGGCTACAACAGAGATGAAATCATATTCTTTGGTCAACTTTGATTTAGACAAGAAATCATTTTCTGTCCACCCCCTGGTTCATAGCTGGACTCAAACCACACTCACAGATCCGCAATCATATCATCATTCTATGGTTGCCATAGTGGGGATGGCGATTTCGGACATTCTATGGCAAGATATGCAGCTGGCTAGTGTCAAACTCCTGCCCCATGTTGATTCTTTAATACATGGAAATGGGAATATCAAACCTGATTTTTGTCATGAATACGGAAAGTTGTACTGGTGGGCACACAGACTCAAAGATGCAGAGCAGCTGCAGCTTGCAGTTCTGGAGGACCGCAGAGATATTCTGGGTGAGGACCATCCAGCCACCCTGCGGGCCATGGGCAATCTGGCAATCACATATCACAATTTGGGTCAGTTGAAGGAGGCAGAGGAGCTGGGAGTTGTGGTGCTTGAAAAGGAGAAGGAGATACTGGGAGAAGACCATCCAGACACCCTGCATGCCATGGGCAATCTGGCATCCACATATCACCATTTGGGCCGGTTGAAGGAGGCTGAGGAGCTGGAAGTTGTGGTGCTTGAAAAGCGGAGTAAGATCCTGGGCGAGGATCATCCAGCCACCCTGCTTAGCATGGGCAATCTGGCATTGACACATCACAAGTTGGGTCACCTCAAGAAGGCAGAGGAGCTGGGAGTTGTGGTGCTTGAAAAGCAAAGGAAGATCCTGGGCAAGGACCATCCAGACACCCTGTTTACCATGGGCAATCTGGCATCGACATATTACAACTTGGGTCAGTTGAAGGAGACAGAGGAGCTGGAAGTTGCAGTGCTTGAAAAGCGGAGGAAGATCCTGGGAGCGGACCGTCCAGACACCCTGCTTGCCATAGGCAATCTGGCATCAACATATTACCAGTTGGGTCAGTTGAAGGAGGCAGAGGAGCTGGGAGTTGTGGTCCTTGAAAAGCAGAGGAAGGTCCTGGGAGAGGACCATCCAGACACTCTGCGCTCCATGGGCAATCTGGCATTAACATACTATGCCCTGCACAGATTTCCAGAGGCGGAAACACTTTGTGTTGACCTCCTTGTGAAGCGCAAAGCTCGCCTCGGGGATGATCATCCAGATACCCTGCAAACAATGGATGATCTGGCAGCCACCCAACACGTGATGGATGGCACTGGCACGGAATCAGAAACAGGCTCAATAATTTCTTTGGACTGAATTGTGTATAGTATGATGATAGTGACTCTAGTGTTTATGCCAACAGTGTCAATTTTGTGTTGTTCAATTTATATTAGTGCCCTAATTTCTGTGTAAGGAAGTATGCATACCCAGGCCTGAGCGTTCCTGGAACAATGTGAGTTTTGCTGATGTCATTGCCATGGAAGGGAGTGGTGAGATAACTCCATCCAACTGTTGAAACAGAATTGATGGGAGCTCAGGCTAGGTGAGCTTGCGAGCCTGCCTGAGTGGAAGACAAGTAAGGGTAGATGTCTAGGGCATGTAGTTGTACGTCGCGCCGCAAATGATTAGATTAGATTTGCGGCGCACTGCCACCTGTCAAAGCTTCCTCTCAGCTCATCGACACCCTCGCTCCAGAAAGTTTTCAACGCCCTCCTCGTACTCACTCTCGTCAAATTCTTTGCATCTACAATGACTCAAAACTCCCGCTGTGGTCCTCCCTTGCCCCTTCCGGTGGATTTCGACTGCGTCGCGCACGCTACGCGCCCCGCTAACATCGCGCCTCTCCATAATATGGAGCTCTCCGAAATCAATAAGAAGAACATCGTGATTGAGAAGTCTAACGAGACCAGCATCGTGCACACGCGCACCTACGAAGCCGCCCGCCTTTCGACGGCTGGAGTCGGAAACCTCGACGTCGGCGCGCGTCTCCTCCTGCTCTTCGAATACTCCGCCACCGATAAAGAGCTCCTTGTTTCCTCGAAGGAATACGCCGAGTGCGTCGGCCCGCTCCCGCCCTCCCTTATCAGATGCCTCGCGGAAGAGTGCTTGAAGATCGTGCGCACTGATGCCAACGAAAAGGCGAAGCGCGAGAAGGAGCGCTCGGATCGCGAGGCGGATAAGCTCAAGGCCAACGCGTCCATGGCCGGTACGCTTTTTATTTCCAACCCCCACGACATATCGTCGGTCCTCGCTGGGCCGGCGATCATCCCTCCTGTTTTTTCTGTCTCTCTTCGCACGAAAGTTTTCCTTCCCCTTCATTTTTGGACCGATGCGATGCTTCGCATGGCGGTGCAGAAGCCGGGCGAACTCACGAAGGAGATGATACGCCCTGAGCAGACGTCGGCGCTCGTCACTCCCGAGCGCGTGCTCGTCGTTGATTTTGATAAAGCAACGAAGAAGTTCGGGGGCGAGGAGGCCTCGGAGGCGCTAACGCCGAGCTTGTGGCGCCAGGCTTCACGCAATATGTTGTCGGCTTGGGAGTTTCTTTGCCCAGCCATCAACCCCAACGACCCATCCTCTCCGACCCACACTTACGCGTCGGAGTATGGCCTTCACATTCGTTTCTTCGCAAACTTGAAGGTGTTCGACGAGCTCCCGCACGTGTGGTACCCTATCGAGCGCGAGCTTCGCCTCGAATTGTTCAACGGTGGTTTCTTTAACGAGGCGCTTTGGAGCTCTCGTGTTCAGATGGGAGTGATTTCGTACCACCATGCCGAGTTGTTCTCGCGCGACCAACCCGTTCGCACCCTCACCGCTCCCATCCCGGCCGTTGCCTCCGTTCCTTCCAAACGTGCGGCCGGCGACGACGCTAACCCCATTCCCCCCAAAGCTCCTCGCAACGGTTACTCGGGCGACTCGCGTGGCAGCGGCGGCTCCTCGCGCGAGTGCTCGATTTCACGCACGCCTGTGATCTGTTTGGTGTGCGCGGGGCCGCATAATGCGCGCGACCATCCTTCGAGGTCTACTGCCTTTCGGGACGGCTCCGCTTATTTTTCCACGTTTGATGGGAGGGACCTCCGCACCGCAGGTTCCTTTCGGGGCTCTGTGGCGCGGGTCATCTGCATCCTGTACAATGTCGGCGCCCCCTGCTCCGGTAACCACCAGCCGGAGCGTTTGCACGTCTGCGCTCTCTGCGGAGGGGCCCACGGGGCCCTCTCCCGCGACACCTCCTGCAAGCGCTGCCGAGACGGGGCTTTCTTGCCCTGATCTCCTCCCCATTTCGCACACGTCGATCGAGAACAGCCTAACCCCGCAATCTAACATGCAGTATATTGATCTTCTGCCTTTTGTGCATGCTCGCCCTCCGCCGCGAGGCCCGCCAGACGAACATTCTACACTCCTAGACCGGATCGTCACGCCGTACGACGCCGATTCCTTCGACACTCTTCTTGCAAAGCACAACCTAACTACAAAATACCCGTTCGTGTCTCGCAACCTCCGCCGCGGTTTCCCGCTCGGACGGCTGCCCGCCCTCACGTCTACGATCGTCTTGCCGAACCACCCATCCGTCGTCACCGAGCGCGTCGCGACTCTGGAGTATCTGACCTCCGAGCTCACTGCGGGCAGGATGTCGGGCCCTTTCTCTCAGGCACAGATGGAGGGCATCTGCCGAGGTCCTTTCTACGCCTCCCCACTCCTCGTCGTGTCGCAGGATCAGGGTCCTGGTTTGGACGCCAAGAGGCGCGTTTGTCGCAATCTCTCGAAGAGCGACGCGGTTTCGGGGACCCCGGCGGTGAACGAGTTCATCTCCAGGGAGGATTTCCCGACCTGTTTCGATATGCCTTGGAAGGTAGCAGAAGTGGTGAGAAAACATCTCTGGCTACCTTTTTTTCCCCCTCCCATCTTCTTTCGTCGGGCACCCACGGCCCATTTATGCCAACGTTTCGACTGCGGCCGTCCGCGCTTCGGCGCTCGTCCGTCCGCACTTCGGTGCCCGTCCCCGTCCGCACTTCGGTGCCCGTCCCCGTCCGCACTTCGGTGCCCGTCCCCGTCCGCGCCTCGGCGCCCGTCCCCATCTGCGCTTCGATGCCCGTCCCCGTCCGCGCCTCGGCGCCCGTCCCCGTCCGCGCCTCGGCGCCCGTCCCCGTCCGTGCTTCGGCGCCCGTCCCCATCCGCGCTTCGGCGCCCGTCCCCGTCCGCACCTCGGTGCCCGTCCCCGTCCGCACCTCGGTGCCCGTCCCCGCTTCTGTGCTCGTCTGTTTTACGGTTCCTGTCCGCGTTTCGGCGCCCGTTCCGTACTTCGGTATGCGTCCGCGCTCCGGCGCTCATCTGTGCTCGGGGGCTCGTTTGCTTTCGGTCCTCTGCTCGTCCCGTCTTACATCGCCGACGCAACGACGCGTTCATGATGCTTATTTTGTCTACGCAGATTGTCACTGCTCCCGCCGGTATGCAAGCCTGCGCATTTGACATCAAGTCGTTCCACCGGACCTGTCCTGCCCTTCCCGCACACAAGCCTTTTCTCGTCGTCTGTTTTGACGGCGGCTTCTACATCGACCACTGCTATCTGTTCGGCGCGGCTTCGGCGAGCAGCAACGCCGGACAGATATGCAGCGTGATGGTAGATATTTAGAAGGCGGAAGTGGGCAGCGACGGCGAGGTCCTGCAGTACGAGGACGACCTCGCCGCTTTGCGTTACCCCAACGAGACCGGTCCGCATTCCTCCGGCCCCCATTTCTACCGTCTCGACCGTGTTTCCTTCGTCGCCCCCGTCGAGCCCCTGCGCACGCCGTGGCACCCCGTGAAGACCGGCATCGAATTTTCTGACTCAATGGTCTTTTTGGGCCTTTTTTGGGACCTTATTCTCCGCCGCGTCTTGCTCCCGGATTCGAAACGCGCCAAGCACTTGGCGCGCGTCCGCACCATGATAGCGGGATCGTGCTTCACGCAAGTTCTTGCTGCTGGACTTGCAAGAAATCCACGGCTCCCTCTGTCATCTGTGTTTCGTCTACCCCGACGGAGCCTCGCACCTCCCCGTCCTGTCGAACGCGATGGCGTCTTTCAAGGGCAACTCGTTCGTACTGCACTGGCTTTCCAAATCCGTCCTCGACACTCTTGTGGTGGGAGTCGAAGCTTACAAAACACGTCGCTGTTCCGTCAGCTGCGGCCTCTTGGCACGCTGCGCGATTTTGGGATGTACGTGGACATGAGCACGTCCTGGGGCGTCGCCATCGTTATCGGCAAACGCTGGTACGCGTGGGAGCTTGCGCCGTCTTGGAAACGGCACGGCTCGATATCTGCTGGCTCGAAGCAGTAGCTATTGAGCTACTGCTCATGTTCCTCGTGCAGCTGAATTTCCACGACATCCACATCCTCATCCACTCCGACAACAAGGGCGCCATCGGTGCACACACGAAGGGGCGCTCCCCTAATGGCGGCATCAATCTTTGCGCCCGCCGATCATTCGCGATCATGGCGGGCAACCTAATTACCCCTAAGATGTGTACGTCCCCTTCGCCGACAACCTCGCCGATGCGCCCTCTGTTCCTCCCACCTCTATGCCCGCGATCGCTACACACGGTGTTTTGAGCTCCCGTCTGAGCTCGCCGGCATTTTCCTGCTCGACTCGGTTTGACGAGTGCGTGTTTGATGAGTTCGCGCCACACGCAACTCGCGCATGCTCGCCTTGCCCCGTCCGTCTCGCCCGACCCGTTCTCGCCGCCCGACCCGTTCTCGTTTTCACCGCCTGCGCAAGCAGCCATCCACCCTCGTCCCTCGCTCTTCGACGTCCCGTTCAACCCATTCTCATCTCCGCATTCTCGCCTCGGCCCGTTCGATCCCCTTCCGTCATGCCGTTAGTACTCACGCACCTACGTGATGATCTGAGTTTGTCCCTTTTTGCGTCGCACCCAGCCTCTTCCGCGGCGGTGCCGGTCCCAGCCTGCTCCGCCGCGCTGCGGT
>JARKIE010000448.1:0-66522 GCA_029378255.1 Mycena rosella | reverse complement strand
GGGGCCTCGCGGAGGACGCTTGAATGTGACGCCGCACCTGTCAGCCGATGTTTGAGTGCCGGCAGCCAGCCCTCATCCCCGTGCCATGGTGCGTCGTTGAAGAGGTGCCAAAGGTGCAGCCCGCTTAGCCAATTGCGCACACATTTGCCCAAGCATGAGCCGATGGCATCAGCAACGATCGGCGGGCATGCGCATAGACTCGCTGATTGCCTCGCGGTTGCAGAATGGGGTGAAGCACAAGAGGCCCGCGCCGTAGGACTCCCACATCTCAGCAATGTGCGTGAGAAGCAGCGTCTCGAAGACGTGTCCCTGCAATGACAGTGAAATGCCCACGTCCTGCATAGCGGAATGGGCGGCGAGCGAGTGGGGTGATGTCCATAACAAGACACGATCATCCGCAGGAATGTGCGGCCGAAATTTGCTCGCCACTAGTTCATTATGCTTGGCTGGGCGCCGCGCGGCTTTGGCCGGGAGGGACAATGCGGCGGCTCGTCAGATGTCGAGGAGGGCATCGTGCGGCAGGGGCGCTCGAGCAGACGCCGATACCCAGGCATCATCGAAGCGGGTAGGTGAGAAGTCGAGTAGCGCGGCTGGTGGCGGAATGCACACATTTGAGGCCCCGTGTGAAGGAAGGCCTGCTGGTGACATCGTGGACGGCGGTGGCAGAGGACGGCTGAATGGGTCGAGCGACAACGATAGTAAAAGGCTATCCAGGGTAAGCTACGCCTCGAGACGACCACAAATAATGTACGAAGAGGGTGTCTGCACCGACGAATGCGCGAGAGAAGTGAACTGGGCAAGCGGATCAAGCAAATCTAATAAAAATAGACTGCCAGAAATTAGCCCGATTACGACGGGGCAGTACACGACGTACAACGAAGGGGCCGGTATGGACGACGGCATCGATACCGGCGACAGAGCGGACGGGGGTAGCGAAGGAAACAGGTGCAAGAAAACCGAGATGTGCTAGTAGAGGATATCGGAGATCGGAACTGAATGGGCCGGCGGCGCTGGCAGGAATGCGAGACAAGGACGAGCGACGGGGACGGATGAATCGAGCGGGACTGCGAGGGTGGGAGAGCGGTTGGGCAGCGCGAAATCGTTGAATGGACAGGGGCGTGCCAGCAACCTACAGTCATTCCATGGTCCTTGCACCACATTTTTTAAAATTCCCATTTTTCATCTTAAATGGTATTTTTTTGATGAAACCAAGTATACATATCAATGATATAGCTGTGTAAACCTTGGTGCTGCAAAAATATTCAGGAGAAACAACCGGTTTTTCAACATTTTGAGGCCAATCTTGCGGGGCACATTTTCAGTCATCACTGGTCCTTGCACATTGGCACAAAGGCAGCCAGTAATTCATGTTCTAAGCAAAGGGAGGCCCATATTTGAAACAGATAACATTCCTGGTCCCTCATATATCGTCACATAAGTCCGGATTGTCTTTACCTGTTCCTCTCACTCAAATCTTAACTTCAACCCATTTACCTGTAGACCTCATTGTGTCCACAACTCCTTGTGTTCTTTTCTTCATCTTTTACATCAAACCTCTTCCTAGGCCTCACACTACATTTTCATCCTAGTTATGAAATATTTGGGTTTGTTTGCACCTCACGTGAACATGATTCAGGATGGATTTCTTCCTCCTCTATGTCCTGACCACCCAATGACCTCAGATTATTTGTGGAGCACAGATATCATTCAGAATTATGATTTGACATCCTCAACATATTTTTGGGGGTCTGCTTTCAGGTGAAATTCAATGATTGATGTGAATTTAGGCCATATTACCATTACAACCATCAGATACCCGAAGGGCTTGAGAAAAATGGAGAATGTGAAGAGCACACATATGAAGGGATCCGCTTGAAAGATTGGACTAAAAACATATTTTCTGGGCCCAGAAAAAAATCATGTGCAAGGACCAATGATTGTGCAAGGACCATGGAATGACTGTAGCAAAGTTTGGGGAGGAAGACGCCATAGAGTTCAGCGGGCAGCTGGAAACATTGAATGAGGTGGTTGCCGGCATGGATGTGGGGCGCAGTGAGGCCGCACAAAGGAGCGTCAGTGAGATTATTGGCTGAAGGGACGTAGATGATCTTAGGGGTAATGCACCGCCCCGCCGCGATCGCGAATGATCGGCGCGCGCATAAATTGATACCGCCGTTAGGGGAACGTCCCTTGGTAAGAGCCCCTATCGCGCCCTTGTTGTCGGAGCGTACAAGGACGTGTATATCGTGGAAGTCGAGCTGCGCTAGAAACATCAGGAGCAGCTTGATTGCTACGGCCTCGAGCCAGCAGATGTCAAGGGCGGGCTGCTTCCAGCGTGGTGCCAGCTGCCACGTGTACCAGCGTTCGCCAATAACAACTGCGACGCCCCATGATGTGCTGGCGTCAACGTAAATCCCGAAGTCCCATAACGGGCCCAAAGGGCGCAATTGCCGGAACAAGAACACGTCGACCAACTTCGCCTCCCACCACACAAGAGTGTCGCGGATGGAGTTCGAAAGCCATCAACGAGCAAACAAGTTTCCCTCGAAGGCGGACATCACGTTCGAAAGCACTGGGAGACGTGACGCACCGTTGGGATAGACGAAGCACAGGTGGCAGAGTGACCCATGGATCTCCTGCAAGTCCAGTAGGCCGAATTTTCGCGATGCATGGATCCCAGAAATTATATCGCGAATGCGCGCCAAATGCTTGAGGCGCTTCGGTTCTGGTAACGAGACTCGGCGCAAAATCAAATCCCAAGACAATCCCAGAAAGACCATAGAGTCGAGAAACTCGACGCCAGTCTTGCCGGGGGCCAAGGCGTTCGGATGGGGTCAATGGGTACAACGACAGAGTCCCGGTCGAGACGGTAGGAATAAGAGCCCGCGGAGAAAGGTCCCGCGGAGTTCGGAAACCGCAGGATCCCAAGATCGTTCTCGTATTTCAGAGGTTCCCCGTCGTCATCCATCTCCGCCTTCCAGACGTCCACGATAGCGTTACAAATCTGCCCTGCGTTGCTGCTCGCTGAGGCCGCGCCGAAGGGGTAACAGTGATCCAAGAAAAACCCGCCATCAAAGCAGACGACCAGGAATGGCTTGTGGGCAGGAAGGACCGGACAAGTCCGATGGAAAGACTTTATATTGAATGTGCATGCCTGCGTGCCCACAGGAGCTGTGGCAACTGCGTGATAAGATGAGCATCAAATCCGCGGAACTGCCACGAGAATGCGCAAGTACGAAATGAATGCGCGCCCAATGAGCACGCATGTACGGGAGGGAGGGACCAGATGCACTCGGACCCACAAGGAGTGCGCAGGTGCGTAAAGAGCGCCCATGCGCTTAACGGGCGCTCGGGCACTTGGGCATATTACGAGCGCACGGGTGCTGAAAGACGGGCGCACGGGCGCTGAAAGACAGGTGCACGGGCGCGGAACGACGGGCGCACGGGCGCAGAAAAACGGGTGCTCATGCACCTAATGAGTACTCGGGCACATCATGAGCGCACGGGCACAGAAAAACGGGTGCTCGGGCGCATAACGACTGCCCGGGCACATCACGAGCACACGGGCGCTGAAAATGGGTGCACAGGCGCGGAACGACAGGCGCACGGGCGCTGAAAGACGGGCGCACAGGCACCAAGTGGGTGCACAGGCACAAAATGGGTGCACGGGCACAAGAACGAACGCACGGGCACAAGACAAGATGGCCGCGGTCGAGACGTTGGCATAAAAAGGAGCCACGGGCGCCCCGAAACAAAATAATGGGTGGGAAATAAGACGTAGCCATGAATAATTACTCACCACTTCCGCCACTTTCCAAGGCATACTAAAACGAGTCGGGAAGTCCTCCTTCGTGATGAATTCGTTGACCGCCGGCGTCTAACCAAGACGTAAAAAGCCCCAGGAAAAAGAAAAAAGGGGGGGACTATAAGTGCGAGTTTGCCGGGCCGGGCCACGGACTTCACCCCCAAGTATATTGCAAATTAGTTTGTGCTGGGGTTAGGCTGTGCTCGATCATGGGCTCCGATCCTGGAAGAGGATCAGGGCAAGAATGCCCCTCCTCGCACGCATTTACAGGTGTTTTCGCGCACGAGCACACTATGGTCTCCTCCACAAACCGAGCAGACGTGGAGGCGCTCCGGCTCGTGGTTGCCCGCACACCACGCCCGGACATTGTACAGGATGCAGACGGCGCGGGACTGGCCCCCCTGAAAGGAACCAGCGGTGCGCAAGTTAGCGCCGTCGCCTTTGCAGACGTGAGGCTCCCCATCCCGAAATTTCGTGGATGCCTCGGGGTGCTCGCGTGCACTGTGGGGACCAAGACAGATGAAGCACACATTCGAACCGCGATCACGCGACGACGAGCCCTCGCGGGAAGACCCGCCGCCACCGCGCGAGTCCCAGGAAGACGAGGCCTCGCGAGCAGACCCGCCCGTGTCACGTGAATCATGCCAGCCGCCATTGCGAGGCGCCTTTGGTGGCGTCACGTTCGCGTCGTCCGTAGCCGGGCGTTTCAGCGAGGGGGAGGGAGAGACAATGGAGGGAGTCGTGCCCGATGTCAGCCCAAGGGTCTGATGGCCTTCGCCAACTCGATGACTTGCACGTGCTCTGGCATCACAAGCGTCGACATCTGCGCCGCGCGAGTCATATCCCTGGGCACAGACTGCGGGCTCTCCGTGGCCTCGTGCAAGATTCTATCCGTCCAAAAATGCAAAGGAAAATGGACGCGGTGGTGAAGGGAAACAGAAAAGATGTCCAGGATATTCGCCAGCCCACAGAGAACAGAGGAAATGTCGTGGGGAGCAGTCATGAGGAGCGTACCGGCGATAGGCTGAGTAGCCTTCAGCTTCTCTTCCTCCTTCGCCAGGCGTTCCTTCTCCTTCTTTGCCTTCTCCGCAGAGTCTGCGCGTGCAATCTTCATACGTTCCGCTGCGAGATACTCGACGAGAGCGATCCTGAGGGGTCCCACGGTGTCCACCAACTCCTTGGATGAGACCATAAGGTCCTTCTCCTCCTCGGTGTAGCTGTACAACGGCTCCAGCTTGGAGCTGACATCCAAATTGCCGACACTGGCCGTCGGGGCAGGAGCCTTCTCATACGCGCGCGTCAGAGCAATGCTGGCACTGTTGTTACGCTCGACACGCAAGTTGCGAACATTCTTTTCTTGCAAATCCGTATTGTGAAGAGGCGCAATGTCGTCCGGGTGCGTAGCGTGCGCGACGCAGTCGAAAGTCACAGGGAGAGGGAGCAGGAGACCGCAACGAGACATAGACATGTCGAGTAGATGCAAAAACGAGGAGTTTTACGACGAGGAGGGCTTGGAAGAGCGATGAAGAGCGAGGGTGTCGACGAGCTAAGAGCTTTGACAGGTGGCTGTGCGCGTCAAAATTAATCGAATCTTTGTGCGCACAGCTGATGACAAAGTCCTAACTAATCTAATCTACCTTGTCTTCCACTCAGGGCCTGATCGGGTGCATCAGAATTCGGTTAGATCCGGCTTAGAATCACAATCTAAGGAACTTCTGTCACGCTCCCTCGCGTCTCGCTCGCTTCCACCACCACCATGGCCGACGCGCCTCCTGACCCCTCCAGCAACAACTCCAACGACCCTAAGGCCACTGTGAAATGGATTCATGCTGAAATTATTGCCATGCTCAATGAATTGGCTGTACTAAAGGCCACGCATATGAGTGGAAATGGATTTAAACCCCAGGTCTGGGCGAAGGTCGTTCCCAAGGTCATCAACACGAACCCGGATACGAATCAGCAGAAGGGTAAGACTCAATGCATGAATAAACTGGCCTATGTACGTGGTAGTAACCTGCACTGTTTTGGCGCTAATGCATATAGCAGCTGAAGAAGATCTTTGTTCTCTACGTCTTCGTTCGCAAGTACTCGGGGACGGGCTGGGACAACGAAGAAAAACATGCTACGAATACCAAGGAGTATATCGAGGAGTTCACAAAGGTGCGTTTGCAAATTTATCTTGTATTTTCCGTCTATTTTGATGATGGCTCCGCTAGACCCATGGGAAGGACTATATGCGCTGCTTCACAACCCCCTGCCCGTATTGGACGCCGCTCGACGCGTTGTTTGAGGGCATGAACAGCAGGGCGACAGGAGCAAACATCATTCATCTCCCTACGAAGAAGACCCGCATTCGCAAGAACAAGACCAAAAATGCGGCTACGGCTCCCTCCGTATCTACCTCCACATCGCGCGCTCCTTTGCAACCTCTTGCCAGTTCATCCAACACCAACGGCCCTGCCGATTCGTTCCTTGGCGACGACGACGACACGTTGATTGATCCCGATATCGGTGCGGCTCCCGCAGCTGTGTTGGGTCTTGGCGGGGCCGCTGCAGGGCCATTTGATGATGAACTCGGATCAGTACGTGTTGTTCGCTGCATCGTAAACAGCCTAATGTCGCTCGTTCAGGTCTCCCCAAGCCCCAAGAGTAAGAAGCGCCAACGCGCCAACACGGACGATGAGAACAATGACGGTATGAACAACGAGCATCGCAAGCCCAAGCGCCAGCGCTCCGAGTCCGGAGGGACGGCCCGTCGCAACGCCGAGGCCGGTACGCAGATATTGCGTGCGCTTGACAACTTTGCGACGGTGATGGTGCAGCCCCTCGTCACGTCGGAAGACCTCTCGCACGTCAAGGAGGTCGTAGAGATCCTCAAAGACAAGACGCTCCTTCCGGATGACCCCCGCGGGAAGCTGTACCGTGCCGTCTCGAAAGTTCTCAGCCACGACGCCGCGCAAGCGCACCTCTTTATTCTTGAGGATCATCGGACACGTCGTATCGGCATTTTGGAAGGGATTTTGGATACGGGGCTGTTGCCTGACACCTAGGCCAGTCCTTTTTCTGTCCGCTGTAGATGCGACTCTCAACTCACTGCATATATCCAGATCATCGTCACACTTTTTCTTTCGTTCCATGCATCACATTCCCGCCATACATTCGTCGATACCAGCATTTGTTCTCGCTTCGCTGCATACATTCCGTGTCTGCCTGTATTTCTTCTGTACCTCCCTGCATTTGTCCGTACCTCGCATTCATTCTGTATCACCCTGTATACCTTGCATCAAATCAACGAATATGAATTCTATGAACTGAAAGAAACAGAAAAACATCATTGGAATTCCGGATGATCAAGTAAGTATTTCGTCCACATCGCGTTTGCTATCCTGTCCTGCCGCCCATCGGCCCGTTCCTTCTCTTCATCATCAATCGCAAAGACCTCATCCACATCAACTGCTGGTCCTCCGGCAAAAAAAGGGTCGCCTTCGACATCGCATTCCTCGTCTTCATCGAGGTCGTTGATGGGAGAGTGTATGCGGAGGAAGTTGTGGAGCGCGGCAGCAGCGGCGATAATTAGCGCTTGCTGCTCGTATGTGAATTCGGGTCGTGAGACGAGTAGACGAAAGCACCGCTTGAGGACGCCAAATATGCGCTCAATGATGTTCCGAAGCTGAGCATGCCGTAGATTGAATAATTCCTTGGCGCTTTGGGGGCTGTAGTTGGGACGTCAAGATATGCAAACCCTTGACAACTTGAGCTCACCGTTGTCCACCTGTTTTGTACTCCTTCAAATGATACCGTTCGCCGCGATATGGTGCAAGGAGCATGTCGCAGTTTGGAAATCCGGCGTCCGCAAGGTAGTAGCAGCCAGCGGGGAGACTGAATCTGTTTCTACGTGCACAATTGAAAAGCAAGCCATCGGCAGCTGTTCCCTCGTATCCGGGCATGAGATGAAGAAAGCGCATTTCGAAGTCGCAGGTGGCGATAACGTTCTGGGTAATTGCGCCGTGACGATCACGATATCGGGTGGTGTGCTCTGCAAGGACATAGGCAAGGAAGTGGACGCCGTCTGTGCCACCGCGGCAGTGTTTGAAGAAGGGGTACCAGCACGGGTTTGACTTTATCTTATCCGGTGTCTCGTCGCGAGGGTCTTGGATGTATTTCTTGAAGAATTCGTCGGTAAACATCTGTAGTCCCTTGGAGATGTAACTTTGGCACTGAGTGAGCAGATAGTGACCCTGGGCGAACCAACACACACCGGCTAATGGTATCCCCGGAATGCTGGAATCGTTCCTGTAGCTCCCGCTGACTGCTTCCATGTACCATGCAATAGAAGAACATCGCGAGCTGCTCCTGGGCAGTGACATATTTGCTATCGGTTAGCTGTCCCAGCGCCGCCAGTTCCGTCCAGAGTAGAGAATATTCGAGTGCAGACATTCCAAGTTGGCTACGACAGCGGTCTGGATGCCCCTTCAGCAGTTCATCAAGCCAGGCCCTTCCCGTGAGAATCGATGTGTGCATCGGTCGAGGTAGTGGTCGTTCCAGGTCGAGAAGAGCGGTGCTGAAAAATATTACAGCAAGAACGGCGCTATGCGTGGCGGCACGCCGCTTTTGCATGGCAGCGCAGAGAATACGAGTTGACTGAGAAGGAGATCGGCGGCGGAGTACTATGCGCATTGACCAGAGTCAAGAGAGGAGCGTCGTGAGAGCTGCAGAGGTCTTGTGGAGGTCGTCCTGGTCAAAAGGCAAGAGTGTGACAAGTTGTGACATTCTTAAGAAATCGCAATCTAATCAAATTCTGGCGCACCCGATCAGGCCCTCAGGCAGGCTCGCAAGCTCGCCTTTGCCTGAGCTCCCACGACGGCAATAAAACAGTTCGCGTGCGCGCTGTCAATCAAAAAGAGTCGCAGATCAGATGTCCGAAATGAAAGTGTCGCAAGTTGGATTTGCCCAATAAAAGTGTCGCGAAATCGGGCCTTCCGCGACACTTATTCAGATGATCTCGGGGCCCATAAGAGCATCACGAAAGGGCCATTTTCATCATAAAAGTGTCGCGAAACCGAAAAACATAAAAAAGTAGCGCATGATTAAAAGTGCATTTGGACCGCCATATTAGGACCTCGAGCAGGAAACTCTTATCCAAACTCTGGACAGCGGGAGAAAAACTATGGATACCCCATGGATTTAACCAACACATGTTCCCTGTCCATCAACCTATTCATTGAGTTGCGTTGGGTCGACCACAGTCGAGGCACTGTGGATGCCCGGACAGCTCTGGGCTATGCGGAGATAGTCACACTGGGGACAATAAGCAATATACATGCCCTGTATATGCTCAGGATATGCTCAGGATATTACAAACATCCCCAGTATATACCTGCAATATCCGGTGGCCGGATATGCTCTGGATATTGGCTAATATACTGGGGATATCTGGAGCCAGGATATGCTCAGTATATTAGCTAATATCCGGAGCATATCCTTACAATATCCTGAGGTCTGATGGCTACCATATATGGACTCAGGATATGCTCAGGATATTGTAACACAACATGTACAAACAATGTCCAAAAATGGAAATCAAGACCTGCCTTGTAAGGAGAAGGCTCAGCCAAGTGCAATCTGAAACTTGATGCTAGGGTTAGGGTTTCCTTATAGGGAAGTAGATAAGATAAGATATACCTTTAAGGAAACCCTAACCCTAATTTTGATTTTCCCAATTGCCCTTGGCTGAGCCTTCTCCTTACAAGGCAGGTCTTTATTTCCATTTTTGGACATTGTTTGTACATGTTGTGTTACAATATCCTGAGCATATCCTGAGTCCATATATGGTAGCCATCAGACCTCAGGATATTGTAAGGATATGCTCCGGATATTAGCTAATATACTGAGCATATCCTGGCTCCAGATATCCCCAGTATATTAGCCAATATCCAGAGCATGTCCGGCCACCGGATATTGCAGGTATATACTGGGGATGTTTGTAATATCCTGAGCATATCCTGAGGATATACAGGGCCTGTATATTGCTTATTGTCCCCAGTGTCATGCCGCCCGAGTACATACGTAGGTGCTATATTGTTACACAAGTCGTTGGAGACGTCATTTAGACTACCCGTTATGCTCAGCTCCACTTAACTGCCACTGCTGCTCCACCGGGACTTCGTCCGCAAACAAATGTTCGAGATGTGTCTGCCAGTCAGTGACCCTAAACATGAATCTGAAACGTCAGCCATGAATAATGCATATTCTGAGATTTATTACCCGAAGCCCGCAGGGGCACGACACCACATGGGGTGTTCTTGTAGACTGTTCAATCCATCGTGCGCACTGAATCCAGAATCTGGGGCAAAATTGAATTCGCTGTGAGAGCTCTCTCTGACACCAGGGGTCCTGGAAAGACTGTGGAGTCTGTCGCCCGCGTGATGGGGAAACCACAGCTTCGTTTCAAGGTAGTCGCCTGCTGGCGGCGGTAAAACCTCCATTTGTGACTCATGCGGTAGCAAGTCGCACATGCGACGCCCTGGTTGATGATAACCCTGGGATATGTCCATCGCAATTGAGCCGTGGGGTGGACTGGCCGGCGTAAATGAGAGGGCGACGAGCCCTTCAAGCATTTCCCTGGTCATTGGGATGAGACATTTGAACTCGTTGGAAACAAAATAATACTGACAGTAAATGGTCAACGGATGGACACCTGTTATAGAGGAGGAAGTCAATCCAGCTCCATAAATGTATATGTTCAAAGCTCACTGTCGTCGTTGGGCACGGAGGACGAGGATGCATCGGTGGAAACCGTCGAGATCTTCGGTGGTCTCTATCACATTTCCGGGTCCGCCCCATACATTCATCAACAGCACGATCGCGGATGTAAACAGTGCTGTCTGGGAGTGAATGCTCGAATGACCAACATGCAGAGGAAGTCTATGTACCTTGCTGAACAGTAAGGGATTATTGGGGCGCCGGCGGTGCTGGATCTCTGCGACTTGGCTGCACGCGCGCGCTGCCACGGTACATATCTGGAGAAATATGTGAGATAGCACAGGACGTAGTCGATTCACTTACTTTTCGACTGGCTCCACCCTCCGCTGCAGAGTTGAGGGGACGGTGGATGACGATACGCGTGTGGTGGTACGCGCAATGAAGTGCAGCGGATTGGTCGAAAAATATATCGTCCTGAATTGGGAAGCTTGGATCCCACCGGACTGGAGCGTCTAGTGAGTTACTGAATATAGACCAGTAGAGAGTGATTACGGTGATGTGGGATTATCTCGAACCATGCATTTAGGGCAGATTCCAGTTCCCCGACGATCTTGCCCTGCCAGCCCTCAGCTTCCAGCCCCACTTGAAGTCTCTCTGAGTCGGATGAATACTGTCCGGGATTGAATGGTTGAATATGCGGTAGAAAGTTCAAGAGTTGCTCACCAGGATCTTACAACTGAGGGCGAGAATTCGATTCAAGTGGATCATACAGTTGAAAAATGCTACGACTGATGGCTTCTCCGGGGGCTGCCGGAATATGCCACGAGGATTGGTGGTTTCTGGGCTGCCCCAGTACTCGTCGTCGCATATGATAGGCATATGAAGCTCGAACCTGCGATGCTTGAGTAAATGGGTAAAGACTAAGGCTGCAACGAACTCATGTGATTCCAACGTACTTCCCCGACCCAACGCGGCACCGATCTGCGTATCGAATAGTAATAACACCCTAGGTTAAGGAAGTAGAAGCTCCGATATCATTTTACAAGTCGATGACGACGTACCACGATGCCCGCCTTTCCAACTCTCGTTCAAACGCCGTCGCCCGACTGTCCATATTGAAGCGGTGGAGCCCGATATCCTGTCCCGCGCGCAGCGCAAAGCCGACGATATTCCAGCAGATCCGCGGATTGACGGTGGCGTCCAGGAACATAATTGTGAGCTGCCGAGAAACACTGATCAACGCCAGGGTTTAACGTTTAATCAATGTGGAGACCTACGCAGGAGCACTGGACATCGATGATGCTTGTGTACTCGGACCTGAAATGCTGACAGATTTGCACTTGTTCAAACCACTGCCAGCCCGGGGCTTTTCCAGCTGACGATAGCTGAACGCGAGGATCAGTGGAGTATCGAGCGCCGAGGGCGCACACCAGGAGGACGGTTCTGGCCATCGCTTCGTCAGCTCTGTGAGAGCGGTGACGTACGGCCCTCTCGAAACTAGGACGGTGCAGCAGCGGCAGAAATGTGTTGTTTTCGAAATACAAGGAAACGAGGGAAAAGAGCAGGTCCTCGTCTGGGAATGCGTAGTTCGTTGCTGGGGGTCGCGGTTTCGACACAGATACAGGCTCCATGCGTTCCTGCGGGCCCAAGTTCTCGTTCTTGAGGTCGACCGCGGTTTTCACCAGCATCGCTCCACTGCTCTTGCCGTGAAACCCACGGGTATCCTTGTCTTTGATGCAGAGAGTCTGAAAGCTAGCGTCAATGTCCGCAAAGGCTAGGTCATCGGAATGCGGAGGGGCTATGGGTCCCTTGAGTCCACGAATGGCTCTGCGAGCGAGCTGCACTCCGAGGATCTCGCTGGCGCCAGTAGTCTCCTCCGCGAGAAGGGCTTCGGCCATCTCCAGTCGCATTTCCAAGTCTTCGACATACTGTCTACTGGGGAGTGAAGTCCCAGATAATGATCCTACGCCATTGGAAGCCAATTGGGTGTGGTGAATCTCAAGAAAATGCATCAGTGACAGCTTCCGAAATGATGTCTACCCAAAGATACCGATTGCTCATCGTACGCGCAGGTGCGGTTGAGTTTCGCGCACAGACCGCACGGGTCTCTTCCATCGCCTTGAACAACATCAATTCAGCGCAGCGAAGATGATGGAGGACCTCACATCGTCCTATTCGTTCAGTTAGCGAGGAGAACAGGGTGCGACGCAAACAACTTGCTTTTTTTACGCCTGCACACATTGCACGCACGCTGGATGCGCTTAGGATTTTTCGATCCTGCTGCTTTTAATGCTGCCTTGGATGTATCTTCGTCATTGGACATCGAGGGGACGCAAGTGGGAGATTCTAGACAGGAGTAAGAAGGCAAAGGGAAGGCGAAAATATGCCGTGGGATGAGAATAGTTACATATAGACCTGTATAGACCCGAGTCATGCATCGCCCTGCGCTCACCACGGATCCAAATTCCAGGTGCTGCGCTGGTAATTTACTTGGTGATTCGGACATCCTCGGCGGGCGGCCGCGAATTGGGATGACTAATTTCCTTACAGTTCCTGGCACGGGACTCTCGGCAAAGGTACAAATGGTAGATTGCTCAACCAAGATGTGGTGAGATGTGGTGCCGACTGGTGCCGAATTCTGATTGACGATCGTTTTAGAAGCCTCATCTCGGCCTCTTTGTTGGTTCTCTCGATGTGGCGTGCCGCGTTACGTGTCGGTATCATTGCGCTGTGAGGTTCGCTGGACATGGGGATGCATGTCGAGGGAAGAAACTGTTCGAGTCAGGGTCCAAGCTCAGCATGGTAGTGAAGGATAAATAAGGGAGAGTACATACAAGAGCTCATGAGTTGGGGAAAGCCAGGTTTGTCACTGGAATTGACATCACCGGGCCGTGTAGAATCGGCGCCGAGAAGTCGGTGTTTCCATTTCGTGCTAAAATTAACCCAGTCTCACACCGAGGAATTCATCGCCGAGCTGAATACAACTCACGGGCGTAGAAAATACAGTGCCTTCTCAGTGGCACATCATATCCACGCCGGTTGTGGGAAGAAGTCCCCGCCTGTCTGGAGTGAGCCGACAATACCCTCGGCTTTTTTTTTTTTTGCACACCCTCGGGTCAATATCCGAAACCAAGTATCTCTTCCGGGATAATTCTATTCAGAAACCCGGTTGCAGGCGCAAACCCCCTGTCTAAAAATAGAGTCTATACAGAAACTCAGTTTTCAACTTTTGACAGTGCCGGGGGCCCCGGCTCCGGCAACTCCGGCAACTCGGCCAAAATTCAATTCCACTGAGTTCACAAGAGAACATTGGCAAACTGGGCATCGGTCTATCTGTCTCACTGGCAGCCATCACATCTGTAATTCAGTACTGCATTACATGCTAAGGTACCAGCAAAAACAATATTGATGTTGACTTGTAGCTACAGGCCGGTTAAATCTGACGAGACAGGGTAGAAGTTCATCACTCTGGTGGCAGCGGACTCTGCTGAGGCGATGGGCACAGGCAATTTGTCGTGAGCCTGTGAAGTGGTGCTCCTATTACTGAGTGGCTGTACTATCTCTAGATTTGAACCTAGACTTGAACTGGATTTTGCAAGAAATTGCAACTGTACTTCACATTGCTTTGTTTCACTTGACTGACCAAGATCTCTGCCTAGGGCACTAATATTACGAAATGGACCCCCAGAGACAATCCCCTGTGGGCTGAGTCAGACCAAAAAGATAGGAGGCAAGGCCGGCGAAATCTCGGCAGGGCTCGGCACATGCAGCCGGGTAATTGATCGCCGGCGATGCTAAGGGAGAAACCCTCCCTCAAAAAAAAAATTAACAACCGGGTTCTATATAAGAGGGGGTTTCTGCCTGCAACCGGGCTTCTGAATATAATTATTCTCTCTTCCGGGCAACGAAAATCAAAGAACAAAAATAACTTGGGAGTGATGGCCGTAGCACGGCCCGGCAAACTCGCACTTATGTACTTTTTTTCTTTTTTTTTTCTTGTTCTCTAGCATCCCAACAATGGTTTATTCACTGCACACGAAATATATTTTTTGATTTAAATCCACCCATCAGCGATTTGTTATTGAAGCTTCGTATCTCACAACATTCGGTATGTAGAAGTTCTCCGCGTCGGTGTCAGAACCATCTAAGATGATAAGGGAAACCGTCACAAACAGTGTGCATCCAACCGCAATCGGAATGTCTATGTCCGTATTGAGGATAATCTCATTATTGGCTGGTTACAGTCAGTTCTGGAACGTAATATAAATCATCGAGGTCTCACAGAGATCTGAATCCATGTGCTGAGATTCTAGGTTGGCCAACTGTTTGTCGTATGGGACACATCTGTCTTGTCCTGCGGACCTGTCATTATCCAGCTTCGGACGGCCCAAAGTGAGGAGTCCAGGTTGGCTCTGTCGAAGGAGTTTAGGCAGATGTCACATGCGATAAGGAGAGTTTGCACATTGTCAATGACAACAGCAAAAACATAATAGGATGCGGCTTTCGGATTCCATATGCTAGAGCATGCGCAGAACGAGTCGGGTACGACTCAACACACTTCTTGATATACACTCTGTCGGCTAGCTTTTCCATGGACAATGTCGAACACTGGATCCCTGTCCCAGATAGGGACACATTTGGACCTTCTGTTAATAGCAGCTGCCAATATTTCATGGGTGGTGCCGACATTCCAAGCGAATCAAAAAGTATTGTTTGAAAACTATGTTGATCCATTGGGCACCTTAGTACGCCACCTCGGGGAGTGCGTCTCGCACTGCTTAGACAACAATGTTACCTATCTATGCTTCAAAAAAGAGAAGTACTCGCCCAATTCAGGCATTGAATACTCTCCTAATTGTGCAAAGGTACACTATCAAAGACCCTGGTGGTTTCAGGGTAGGCGACATTGTGGAGATGGTTTTTGCCTTGGTCCCCTTTGGACAGCCCACCAGGGGAGAAGAAAAACAGATTTGCAAGTTGGTGCTCCGAACATTGACCTTTCTAGATGATTCACCATACCTTGATTGCAGTCTTGAACTGCCCGCTCCCAGTAAATTTCATATGAAACCAGAGGTCAGGAATATATGCCAGACGATTCGGCATAAGGTGCATGTCATGACAAGCTGATTAGTGGTATAGCTTTAGGTCTGGAAGACTGAGACAGTAGTTTGGGACATGACGGTTAAAAAAAAAACAGGAAAACGGCATCAGGGGCGTGGCGGAAGTATGCGACCAAGCGAGACGTGCACCATCTCGGGGAGTTCCGACACGGCATTTGCCGTGATCGTGCACAAGCGCTGCTACCATAGACCCCAATGACAGAGACAGTGATCGCAGCCGAAAGAATCATTTTTGCGCAATGGTTTTCCCTTGGCAGATGAAATTAGGTTCTTTAGTATGTCGTCTATCCACTCCGATATTTCAAGATTTTAGGTTGGGACCAAGGAAAGATGTTGTCGTCCCGAGGGAGGGACCCCACGTGGTAGCGAATTTCGGATGTATTTGGCAGGGTCACAAACTGTCACAAAGACTTCCCTTTCATTTATTGCACACCTCAGAGGGCTCGGATGGCCACAAAAATTGGTCAGAACATGCCTGGCATGTGTATCCAAATCCTCGATTTTTCCTGGGGCAGAGGAAACAAAAATGAGGTCGGCATCAGTGAGACTACCACATCGAGGTACGCTGTCAGAGGGGGTACTATGATAGTACATCGACTGACAGCAGGGAAACAGGTAAATTTGATTAGGCATCTAGCTGTGATATACTTAGCTTAAAGCCGCTCAAATTTAAGGCGATATTACGAGGCTGGAAGCGAGGAAGGCAGCGGGGAAATCTGCCGAGACCAAACAAAAGACACTGCCACATAATCTACAATGCGACTCAGCGACAACAGGACCGATTTACGAGCTGAAAAAAGGACGAGACCAGAATGGATGCAAGGGAGGATGATTTTTTATCTGAAGGAATCCACCAGTGGGCGTAAAAAATGCAAAAAAGATGTAAAATTGCCAGGAACAAACACAGCCACTAAACTGTCACAAAATTTGAAGTCAGTTTAAAGGACAACTACTATGGCTCCTTCAACACTGCCACTAAATTTGATAGCCCAGCCCCTAAAAAGATTACACGCTTAAATTCGTGACCAAAATGTCGCGAGACTTTCAAAACCTCATTTCGATTGATAAAAAAAACAATTACATAAGTACTCGCAACCACCGATCCACTAGTCCATGGCCATCAGGTAAAGAGATACCAGGACACCAGGACACCAAGACACCAGGAAACCAGGACACGTGCAGAGGTGAGGGCGCCGTTTATTCTTGCGCAGCTACCCAACGGCTACCCAAAAAATCGACAACAAATATGGATATCAGTGTTTGCTGTCATGAATCATAACACACATTACGCGCGTCCTCCGTGTATAGGTCAGATCGACGGAAGTACGGCTAGAATCTCGTGACAGGCGGGTTGAAGCAGACTCACTGAGTCAGAGCCAACTCAGAGTGCTTGTCGTCTGACCTTCAGGACTGACGAACATCGCTTCTGAGCACCTCAACACCGTGAACGGTGATCTGTTGTAATACTTCATGTTTCGCTTGAGTTCAGGGGGGGGGATTTATTATACTTGCGTGGGTCGTATGGGTGCGACACTCCCGCGACCTGCCGACTGCTGCCGACCTTGTAATTATCTCTGTGTTTCAGCCTTCTCGTTGTACCACGGTGAATCAAACCTTTTCCGAATGTGGCTGCAACCCACATATTAACGACGATCTGGGGTTTCAGCTGTTGTGGTAGGAATCGGCCGTCGGCGCAGGAATTGGCCGTTGTGGAAGTGTGACCTGCCTTGCACGTCGCCTTCGAGTCCCAAGCCAGTTAGGCCTGCCAACTGAATATTTCCGTGCACTACACCAGTTTCTTGCTTCGTTCTTCTACTTGTTTCTCCATGCTCATTTCACCTCTACTCACATTATATCTGCTCTTTCCTCTTCAGATGTTGTCTACAGCTGCGCAACCATAACTCAACATCTTTCAGTTCCAAGTCAATTCATTCAACATTCCATGTTCAATTATCCTTTCGCCACAGAAAGATCTTTGTCATTGTGTTTCGGACCATGCTTTATATCCTTTCATTCATTCATCTCATATCACCACAGACATCACATTTTTCTGACTACGTACTGCCAATGCGAAGGGTTGAACCGAGTCTTCGGGCATCTCGGACTACGCCGGGGATTGATCTCGAAGTGGCTTGGGCACCCACATTCGACGCTGAGCAGGGCAGCGAGCATCTCCCTATTTGTCTTTGCATAGTTCCTGGATCGCTGTAGACGGTTTGACTTTAGCTGCGGCCTACACCCATGGACTCTCTTACTTACATCATTTTGATATTTATTTGTTTGTAGATCACGGACCACTTTCCCTTTGTCTCTTACCACCACGTATACACCTCGTTTTGAGTACTCTCGAGCGAATCCACTATCATTTGAAGACATCTGAGCTAAGTTTCTTATTTTATTCACTCTCCTTCTCACTCTACACCTACTTCGATCATTTCCCAGACGTTTGCTGCACGACTCGACATCCACCCGGCACGACCTTGGCACGACCTCTGTCCACCTCGGGACAACCCTTTTCTTCTTCACCGTCAGAACCAAGTCGGAAAGGAATATCCTGGGTCCGAAATTGGACTTGGATGCAGGCCCAACGAGCAGATCTGGGCATGCAGAAACGTCAGCGGAAAGAGCGCACACCGGATGAATAAATTTTTCTACTTAGGTCGAAAGGCTAGCAGAAAGGGCCAATGGGAAAATCTCGGAGTCTTTCTGCTAGCCTTTGACTTAAGTAGAAAGTTTTCTTTATCTGGTGGCGGTGAAGTGGCAGAGGTGGCAAGTGGCACGCGAAATGGCACGTGCACAACTCCCGATATTTCCCAACTTTCCGCTTTAACCCGTAAATCCCCATCCGGAAATAGTGTTCAGATATGAGAGCGCGCGCCACTTCTTACGTTCTTTCGGCTACTTTAGAAGAGCTCCGCAGAAGGCAGGAAGAACGCTTGTGCCACGATGAGATTTTAGATAAAATGAACCCACTGGCAGGGCGGAAACTATGTGCCATTAGTCTCTCTAGACAGACACTACAACGTGAACACGCCCGTTCCTCACTCATTGTAATTTTCCATAGGTTTTTCTGCCAGTGTGTTGGCTAGAGGACCTACTCTCTAGTGCCGTCAAACAGAACGATAATGTTTCACCACTTTGTTGCCTGTCTGGACTCTGCACACGGGTGGCGGTTTCCTCAGATAATGGATCGATGTCAAGGCAACACTGCGGTTCCAAACCTTCCGGAGAGTAGATGATCGTCGCTTGTCATTCATAATATTGCCCTGATACAGAAAACACCGATTGTTTTGCGCCTATAAGTCGAGCGTAAAATGACAATGTCGGACGTCAAGGTTGGCGAGATTTAGAGAACGAGATAAAGAAACAAATCATGTTACGACTACACTAATATTACACGCTCTGACTGAGCTGACTGCCATTCCCGCTGGCGGAAAAAAAAGCAAATCCGCCCGCCTTGAGCCCCGCTTTCTTGCACAATCTTTCGGCGATTCTTATTTTCCTCGCTCCAAGTAATGTTTTTCGCCCCGGGAGGTTGCAACGCTGACATTCAGCGAAATTTCCGTGGTTCTCGATCTCATATCGCTGTACGACTCCCCCGCCCAGCCCAAGCCAACCCGTGCGTGGATGAGGACGACGGACAGTCCAAACACCACCGGTTCCAGTGCCGTGAGCGCCGACTGCATTCCGAGCCCGACTTTCAGAGAAATGCATAGAAGAACGGTCATTGTCCTTCATATTCTGGTCAGTGTCCACAACTCGCGAAAAGACTGGGAACGTACGTCTGGATGCATCACCAAATACAGAAAGCAATCAGTCAGCCTCCTTCTGCCGCCACTTGAACTTCCGGACTTGCCTGGAGAGCAGAGGACTCTATCATGATTACGAGTACTCTCTGTGCTATGGTGAGGCTCAGGGACGGATGATGCGTAGAAATGGCGAACCATCAGACGTTTTCCCGAAGTGGCACTCCCCGTGAGCCGTCGAAGGGAGCGCGATATGGTCACAATTTTGTAGCCGATCATGGCTGACGACTGTTAGCTCTGAATTCGTCTTATGGTGGGAATGGTGTACCAGAGGAATAGCCGCTGACTCTGCAGAGACTAGTTCATTATTTGCACCCAACAATTTGCTTCTTACTCACATGAAGGACGAGGCATAGCTGGCAATCACCCATGGACTGAACAAGGCGCCAGGACCCACCTGCGTTGAGACAGCGAGGTCGTGGATAACGTGAGCCCCACTCACTTGGTAGGCGTAGATCAGAACACATCCCTACAGATCAATTGTCGGAGTGTACATACCAACTTGAACGAGTAGAATGATGATTGGAAATATCACTACCCGATAGTTGCACGACCAGACGACGTATAACCGATGAATCTGGATGTCCTTAGTCAGACGGAGTGAGTACCGAACCAAGTGGTGGACTTACTACGAGGGAGTCTGTAATGATGATCACTATTGCCACAAAGCTGATATCTGCCATGTCTGTTGGGGATGCCTCCGTAAGGTAGAACACCGTGGCCGCGACCCCTCCGCCAAGATGTACAAATGCAAAATATAGCGCATAAACGGTGTTGATCACATGCTGGGAAATCAAAATGGGTTATAACTAATGCCGATGCGGTTACGGGCAAGAAAAGGACGACGAGGGCTAGAAAGACGAGGAAGATAGGGCGGTTCTTGGCCAGGAGTCCGCGGGACCAAAACAGGTACACGACCGCAGAAAAGAGGACCGCGAACGCGCCGTAAAGGGAGAGTTCCAGCACAACCTGGGTAATTGCGGCCGCGAGGAAGAAGGGGACGAAGGACGTTGTGCTGGACACTGACATGAGAGCATCGAAAGGGTCCACTTTGCGACATTTTATCATCGGAATGAGCTCGGGTGCGAATATGTGGATGGAGCTAGCGAAGGTCAGAGGGTACCGTTGCTGGAGAAGTAACCGTTCCGCCACCGATTGACAGGAGACATTGCCGTAAGAATTCTCATGTATAAGTCGTCAGCAGTCGACAGAATAACTGATCCAACCTTATTCTTTGATATTCGGTTTGGGCCTTCCGCCACAGCGGTTGTCTCAGCCACTTCCGGAACATGGGGTCCAATGTTTGGAGAAGAAGTTGCGGGGGTACAGCAGTCTCACAATCACCACCAATGCAACCGCCACCCCGCCTAATCGCCACAAATGGAGCCTCCCTTGATATTGATATTCAGTTTAGCGAGATTCGAACCCAGCCGATAAAAGCGAACTAATTACAAAGCAATACACAGCCACTATTGAGACACAAAAAAAGAAATGATTTTAAAGGACAGCCACTAAAAGTGGTTCAACACAGCCGCTATATTGCTTAGCACAGCCACTAAAGTGGTTACAAAGTTAGATTCGTGACAAAAAAAGTCGCGAGACCTTGAAAACCTCATTATCGATTGATTAAAAACGATTACATAAGTACTCGTAATCAAGCCAGAATAACGAGGTGAAACGCGGGGATTTCTCGTAGGCCAGAAGAAGCTTGCTTGGGGATGAGAAAATGGTGCCGTTGGTAGCATGCTCTCGAGATTTCTCTGGCTTCACCTCGCGTGGTAGATAGATTCGACGGACAGCGACATGGTGGCGCATTCGCCGCCCTTCTATGATCCTGAAAACATTTAGCAGCCCACCATGGGCTGGTTCGGATCATGGTAGAAGTGATCCAGAGAATTAAATTGAGCTGTAAGTGGAGGGAGGAGCTATGAGCTAACAGGTCTGAAATAAACGGGTCTCATAAAAAACGGGGTGTGCAAACAGTGTTTAAAACCGACCCCAATCGACCGGCATTCGCCGGACTTATTGATTGGCGAAGAAAGAACTGCGCGTCACCTTCT
Source organism: Mycena rosella (assembly GCA_029378255.1). NCBI lineage: Eukaryota > Fungi > Basidiomycota > Agaricomycetes > Agaricales > Mycenaceae > Mycena > Mycena rosella. The sequence goes on along the minus strand of JARKIE010000448.1, from coordinate 45,029 downwards.
GTCACTTGGCGTCACCACACTCGACCTTGCTCGGCCTCAGCATCCGTTTCAGCCAAGTTTGAGTATCCTACTCGAAATGACCGCTCAGACTCGTCCCCACGTTGTCATCCATACCTGTCGACATGCGCATGTCTAAACTTAAACGTCTTTCGGGCCGAACTTGGCATCGCGACCGGCGAGTTTGTCGTGGCGGGGGACCTTCTCGTTCAAGAGCTGGATCCGGCCCATCACTCCTGTTCAGTCTGCAGCGAATCTGCTCGCGCCCCTTCTCGAGCACGCGAATCACAGCAAGGGCGCCCTCGAGCCGTCCACCGTCTACCTACGGAGATCAAATCTGAATTCCTCCGTGCGACTGCGCGATGTGGATATCGATAACTTGGGATACACCCCGGCATTTATGCCACGTCTGCCGCTACTGAAGGGCTGTCTCACTGGGAGCCGGCGCTCTATGGTCCTTTGTCGTTCCAAACACACCGAAATATTCACTTGAGACACTCCAAACCCACTTTTACCGTTCCCAGAATTCGTCTCTGAAAGTCTGGCAGTGGTTTTCCGTATATGCACCGCCCGCGCTGCCAAATTCCTCCGACTGTTGGTCGATTGTGGACCTCGGTGGATGCGAATAACGCCAGACAATATTTTCTAACTTGCTGGACTCCGCGATGGTACCCCGACCTTCGTTTCTTGCGTATCAATGCCACGCATACCAGCGGTTCTAAACGATTGAACAAAGCAACCACTTCAAAATCGCCGCGATATTACGGGAGGTATCCTTCGCCTCTTTTTCCGGCTGTCCCTCCCTCCGTTCGTCCTCGCAGCAACTTTGGCGCGCAGCCCTCGGCTCGAGCAGGCAAATATCAAGTTGACCGACGAACCCGTTGACTATGGTCTGACGAATCAAACCCGACACATTCGTCTTCCGGTCCTCCGCCGTCTCTGCATCGGCATGGGACCGACTCCAATTGCCAGCCCTCAAAGAACTTATGGCTGACGCTCCGGTGGGACGTCACGCCACACCGGATCCCCCATCTCCCTCCTCGCCCGCTGCACCACCGCCAAAGTCAAATCCTGATTGTCTTCCCGTGCACTCCGCCCAACATCGCCATGATCTTCCAGGCGTCTCCGACCGTGGAGATGCTCGAGAGCCAGACCATATTAAACGATAGCCGGATGACCTCCTACGCGACCTATCCGTCCGATCAATGGGCGCAAAGGTCCGTCGACATCGGGCCGAAGGTGCAATCCACCGCCTTCGAAGGATTGCAGGTGGTCAAATAGATCTGCAAAATTTGTATTCGCTCCCGCCCAACCTGTATTTGACTGGGAACACATGCCGGCAATTACCACTGCTTTATGACTTCGCTCAGTGTCTTCTTGGTCTCCTATCATCGGCTCATCGGTACCCCTGGATTCGCGGGGTGATTTACGTAGCAAAGGTTCCATCCTACACTAACCAGCCCATCTTCCACTGCTTAGAATCGGATGGAACAATTCCCTGACGTCGGACAGCCATCCATTTTCGGCAGCCCTGGATTAATCATATTTCCATCGCACCTTTCCTCGCCCGTCGAGGAATTTTGGCAGGGCTCCTTCTGGCGCATGTCCCCGGAGAAGATCAGCTACGAATCAGCCTATCTGGTTACTCAGCGTACTTGTATACTTACTCTGATTTAAGGCCGCGGTTGAGAGCATATGCAATTACCACCTACCTCTCATGTCCTCACAATTCTTCGGGCCTCTCAAGGTCGGAAACATCGCGCTGCAACACCGCGTCGTGCTGGCACCCCTCACGCGCTTCAAGGCCACCGCGGCCGAACACGTCCCGTACCTCCTGGCGGACTACTACGCCCAGCGCGCGAGCAGGCCCGGCACGCTGCTCACCACGGAGGCGACGTTCATCGCCGCGCGCGCGGCCGGGTACAACTACATCCCGGGCATGTGAGCCCCGCGCAGATCGCCGCGTGGAAAGTCGTGCGTATTCCTATTTCTTTAAAAGCCGAGATTCTACACTGATTTGAGTTCAGGTGACGGACTCAGTGCACACCAAGGGCTCGACCCCTCGTTCCCCCATATCTCGGCCTCGGACGTGCAACGTCCAGGGTATAAAAGTCCTCCGCGGCCGCTCACCGTCCCCGAGATAACGGAGTATGTTGGGTTGTACGCGCAGGCCGCAAAGAACGCGATAGAGGCCAGATTCGACGGCGTGGAGATCGACGGTCCGTCCCAGTTTATAAGTTGCGCTGCCAGATTCATCCATCGACTTCGTGCAGCGGCGAATGGTTACCTCCCTGACCAGTTCCTGCAGGCCGTGACCAACACGCGCACGGACGGATATGGGGGCAGCACCGCAAATCGCGCACGCTTTACTAACTCGAGGTCGTTGACGCCTTGGTTGCCGCCGTCGGTTCAGAAATTGAACGGTCTCACAAATGCGGGCCGCAAGGAGCCCATCAAATGCCACAAATCTCGCTCAGATCTCAGCCCTTAGGTCCTAAACATCTGAACCCTTTTCAAACAGTTTGTTTATCGTTTCCTCCCCCCGGCAAACTAAACGAAAATGAAAAAAGGTTATTACCATTTGAAACGTTTACACACGGAAACGGTTAGAGCCTTTAACGAGCCTAAGAAGTACCAGAGAGACCAAGGTCGAACGTTATACGCTGCAAAACAGTCAACCTCCGAACGCATGCGCATAGATCTTGGCGAGCCGTGACCAATCGAACGACCAGCCTTGGCATGATTTGTTTTCATGTGCTTCGGCCCCTGACGACACGATCCTGATTATGAAACAGGTATGCAATGGCTGACCGTCTTGGTTTCTACTCTTACCGCACCCTCTTCTAGTTTCTCTTCCGAACCCTTCTCGTCTGTCGCTTCTTCTCATGTTGTTCACACATTCCTTTATCGCGCTTGCGCTCGCGCTATTCCCCAGCGCGTACGCTGGATTCTCTGGCAAAACCACTAGAATCATGCCCCTGGGTGGTACGTTCCCCACCCTCTCCAAGCGCAGCCTACACCTCGCTAATCCCCTGGCGCTCAGCATCGATCACGTTTGGCGTCGGCAGCAGCCACGGAAACGGGTACCGCGACGACCTCTACAACCTCCTCGCCGCCGACGGCAACACCGTCAACATGGTCGGCTCGCAGAAGGGCGGGGACTTCTTCGACCCCGACAACGAGGGCTACCCGGGCTTCATCATCACGCAGGTGGACGCAAAGGGTACCGCCGCCATGCCCGTCCAGCGGCCCAACATCGTCACTCTGCTCGTCGGGACGAACGATATGCTCCAGAACGTCGACCCCGTGGGCGCGCCGGACCGCCTCGCCACGGTCATCCAGACCGTGCTGGACGCCCCGCCCCTGACGCTCGTCGTCGTGTCCACGCTCCCGCCGAACGCGAACGCCGCGGCCAACGCGCGGGTCACCACGTACAACGCCGCTATCCCGGGTGTCGTGCAGCGGTTCGCGGACCAGGGGCGCTCGGTCATCTTGGCTGACTGCCACTCCGTCGTCGCGGTTGGGGATTTGGTGGATGGGACGCACCCGAACGACGCCGCGTACGCGCGTATGGGCAAGGTGTTCTACGACAGCATCCAGCAGGCGAACGCCAAGGGATGGATCTTCGCTGTCGATGGAGCGCCACCCAGGCGGCGTGCAGGCCAGCCGAGAACCGGCGCGCAGTGAGCGGAAGCGGAGCCAGTATTTGTATTTATCAAGTTTGAATCCATGGTTGTTTCACACGGCCGAATGCCTCCTTCAGCGAAATCGGTTGTGGCATGATTTCCAGGAACATCCGCAAATCTCCGCTGTCTGATCATAGCTCACGAAGCGTTTAGCTTGGTCTGCCCGCTAGGCTTGAATGCGCCTTGAGGCCTTGAAGGTTGAATTTGAGGCGGCCCGGCTTTGACCTCTCTCAGGCCCCTGCACCCTTGGCTAGGTAAGCCCCAAGCCGAGTCGGATATTCGAAGTTTATACCCTCCTGAATGATCAAAATATTTTCAGACCTCATGTTTCACGGACTCAAGAGTTGAACTTTGTAAGCGTGTTGGGCCGCGCTGATTTTTGGAGCTTTGGTACAAACACCCTCAGGGATTCGAAGGAGGTGGTCCTTTTGAAGAAAGGACATCTTCAGACCTGTATCTCACGCGCCAGATTTCCAAGTAGTCGAGCGATGCGTGTGTCCAATCTCTGTCGAGAGCTCGACGGAGGGACAGTGCTTGGGAAAGTCCCGCGTGGCACAGATTGAACTGAATTGATACGGGAGTAAAAGCAGTTCTGAGGATGCCAGTAGAAGGTCCCGCGGTGTCGTACAAGAGATACATAACCAGACGCAGGCGCACCGTCCGGCGCTGTTCTATGCACTCAAAAAAATCGCCGATAAGTGTCGAACAGTGTATATAACATATAGAACACTCACGAGTCCGGACCCCAGCTATGGCATATTTCCTTGCGCGGGGCATGCCGCTCGGGCGCTGGATTTAGACGGAGCTCGCCGACGCGCTGCTGTGCTTCGCGAGCCAGACCTCTTTCGCCGGCGCTTCTCGGACCCGGTACAGCACCGACTGCGCTTGTTGTCGCGCTTCATGTCCAGCGAGATCTAGGACACGTCGAGCGCCCAAAGCTCAGGGTCAGAGTCCACCTCAACCACGCGCTCCAGTCTGAGGAGATTCAAAGTTCAACGCCCTCTCCGATATCTGTATTTCGTTCTAAACGTTACAACACAACACGTATTTCCGATTTCAAGCCGAGCCTCTGCTCACGATTTCTAACTCTAGAACAATCTATCCCCCGCTCTCCAACTGCCATAACCGTGGTTCACGCAGCAGCGGCGATGCCCTGGTCCGTGTACCCCCTCGGGCTGTTCTCGCCGATGAGGTAGAACAGCTTGCGGTCGGACGGCGCGAGCGGGAGGTCCTTCTCCAGACGCGTCGGCAGGTCCGGCTGCGCGACATCAATCAATAAATGCCACAGAATAGAAAGACAGATGGACTCACATTCGAAATAAACAACCTCCCAAACGCCACAAGGTCCCCGCTCTCCGCGGCCGCGAGCGCACCCGCGCGCGAGAACCCGCCCGCGCGGATGAGCGGGCGCGGCGCCCACAGCGCGTGCAGGGGGTCGTTCGACTCGTGCGCGCCGACGGTGGCTTCCGCGCGCGTTTCGTTGCCGTTCACGCGCGGCTCAACGAGATGCAGGTACGCGAGGGCCGGGTGGCGCGCGGCGAGCTCGCGGATGACGTGCGAGAAGGTCGGGAGGGGGTCCGCCATTCCCATGTCTACGGCAGCAGATTAGAATATGGGGGAGGGAGGGGAGGGAGGGCCAGAGGGGACGCACCCTGGAAGGGGCTCCACGGGCTGAGCCGGAAGCCGGTCCTTTCGGGGCCGATGGCAGCGACGACGGCGTCGACGGCCTCGAGCGGGAAGCGCGCGCGGTTGGTGACACTGCCGCCATATTCGTCCGTGCGCTTGTTCGACATCTCCTGCAGGAACTGGTCGAGGAGGTAGCCGTTCGCGCCTGCGCGAATTCGGCTTGTTAGCGCGAGGGAGCGCAACATTCAAATGGTCAACGCACTGTGCACCTCTACTCCGTCAAAGCCCGCCTCGATCGCGTTCTTCGCCGCCTGCGCGTAAAGCCCGACGTACTCCTTGATCTCAGGCACGGTGAGCGGCCGCGGAGCCGTGTTGTGCCCGGTGAGCGGGACGTCTGACGCGGAGACGTAGGGGAGCGACGCGTCCTCCGCCGCCAGCTGCGCGGTGTCCGCCGCGCGCCCGAGCGCCCAGAGCTGCAAGAATATAAACGAGCCCTTCGCGTGCACCGCGTCCGTCACCTGTGTCAAATCGCAATCAGCGTGTGAATCGCTCGCAATAAGGCGCCACACGCACGACTTTCCACGCGGCGATCTGCGCGGGGCTCCAGATGCCCGGGATGTGGTCGTACCCGCCCGCGCGCGCGGCGATGAACGTCGCCTCCGTGATGAGCAGCGTGCCGGGCGTGCTCGCGCGCTGGGCGTAGTAGTCCGCCACGAGCGGGAGGAACGGGACGTGCTCGGTCGCGGTGGCCTTGAAGCGCGTGAGGGGCGCCAGCACGACGCGGTGCTGCAGCGCGATGTTCCCGACTTTGAGGGGCTCGAAGAGTTGGGGAGACATGGGAGACTAAGGGAAGGATGGGAGATGGGTAATATTGCATCCGCCGGGGCGGCAGGCTTATATGTGCTGCCGCGTCGAGGCTGAGTAACCAGGGCCTCGGGCTGATTCATCCATCGATTTCGACGGGCAGGCGCGGGAGGGGCTGAAAGGAAACACCGACAAGGATCCCTAAGCTGACAGCAAGGCGAACTCGCCTTCAAGTTGAGCATTCGTGAGACATTGAGAAAAATTTGTGGGTCAAGTTGGTTCCGAGTTCACATAGAGCGCGCGCAGGGAGCGGGATGGGATAAACATGAGAGGGGACAGGAAATATGAGCTGCGTCGCCCCCCGGTATGCAAGCAGGTACAAGCTGCAGCGTTGCGTTGGCGTTGGGAACAAGTCGGAAAACCACGGCGATGAACTATGGCATTGCCCCAAATCAGACCCGGTGATAAGCGGTGGCGGAATTCGGGTCACTTCCAACCGGTCATGCTTTTTGTTCGTACTACGATCCGACTCGTAATCCAATCTTGGTCACCTCAGACCGACGAGGCCGCCTGCGCAGAGCGTTTCGGAGTTCACTGTCCCCTGTTTAAAGACGATTTTTGTCTCAAGTTTTTGTTCGCAATCTGCCGACAATCTGCCGATCTCCGCCAAGTTTTGTTGCCTTCCAAGTTGAAGCGAGCTGCGTTAAGTGCGCCTCGTAAAGACAGAAACATATCAACGTGCCTCATGATTCATCGCCGTGCAGCCCGTGTCTGATTTTCTATGTCTAGACCCCGGAGCTATCGTGAATCCCGATTCTCAGCGAGGCGTCATGGAAAATCGGTGTATCCGCCGTGCGTGGGGGAATCATTTTATCGAAGTTGAGCGTGCGCGTGGGCGAAGTTTCGAGAATCAACGAGCGAAGGGATGGATTAAACAAATGAGGTCTGCAATGAAAATCTTCCAGCTGCGCATTGGACTTTCGTATTAGTGTTGTCTTACGGTGCACCAGTGACGGTGACCAAGCTACTAAGCGGATAGCAGAATAATAAATAGAAGAGCAGGCCTGCAACAGGGAGCGCGCAGAAGAAGAGCAGGTCGTTACAAGTTCGATCCACAAATAAAGGGCTCCGATATCTTGTCAGGCAATTTGCGCGCCGGGGATAATTATGATTGTAATAGCCAGCTTGTCTCGGGCGACGCGGGGCCAAAGCAGGTATGCCCGTGTATGCCACCCAGTATCCCACCCTGAAGCTGGCGCTGCGGGGCGCTCGGGGACAAGGAACTGGCAGACCTTGGAGGACGGGAAACCGACAGACAAGGACGAGGAACGTTCACAGACCAGCGGACCCTGCAGAACGCACTCGGCTTGATACTTGAGTCGATATCCGTTGGATCGGAGCGTTGAATTTCCTTGCTACGGCGGAGTAGTAGATGACGGTGCGAGGCTCTAGGGAACTCATGACGATAAGCGGGCGTAACGCAATCGGATTGATGGTTGAACAGGTGAATATATAAGTGATGAATCGGGTTTGATGAAACGTTTGAGGTCTGTGCAAAGTTTAAAAAAGTGTACATGTGTTTATAGAGCGTTGGAGTGGTGTTCGGTTGCTCGGATATTGCAGGGTAAGTGTAAGCAATCCCGTGGGATGCGAAGGTGGATGGCGGTGGACGCGCGCGTACAAGGGGGAAGCCGCGAACAGGGGGTATGGTTTGGTGTGCGACGAGAAACTCATATAACTAGGAATGGGGTATGCACTGGTATGCACCGGCTGGCGGGCGGGAGGGATAGATCTTGGATAGATCTGCGGCGGAGTTACCAATCTAACAATGCTGCTTAAAATTATTCGGACCATGCCGCGTATACACTACCCACCTACCAACCAACTGATGTGGGTGCTTCGACTCTCTTTACTCCATTCACTGCGGCGATCGCCGAAACTAGTCAGGAAAAAAACGGGCTAGAATCACGGACGGCGGTTTGGCTCCAGCCGACTTGGGCGCTTGTTGCTGGACGTCTTTCTCCTCAATTTCTCCTACCGTACCTCGCTGGACGCCAAATGCACCGCGCGTTAGCAATCTTCGAAGTCCTGGCAATGATTGGGAAATGATATGTCGGAGTTGGGCACCAGCGTGAACGGCCCGCCGCGCGGCGATTTATCTTGGATTCATCCCTTTGCGGCTCAGTGCGCACCTTCCACGGCATATCCGCTCCTGGGTCATCGTCGACAGTCTATAAGCGTTTGCAAAATACTGTCCCGGGTTGGAGCTACTGGTATTGGCGTTCGACGCTGTGCCAGAAATGGGCGATGGCGCAGAAGAATGCCTTCGATTTTCTTTTGCTTGCTGAGGCATCCGAGTCGCTACGTACCGGGTCCAGGTCAATCGCGGTGTACATGGTAGTTACTATTAGACGTGTAAGTACGGTAAATACCCACTAAACTTTGTGTCCGATTATTCATACTGATCCCCTCGCAGGCTCGACCACCTTTCTCCGTATAAGAACTTTGGTATGTCATGAGCCTGTTGCGTTGCCCGCGCTCCCGTGTCTCATAATATGTCCCACAGCTTTGTACTAGAAATTTGCCTTTTAACTTTCTTGGTCATTGTTGCTTGCCTTGCTTCGACGGCTAACGCTAGCTAACCCGAAGCCTTATTGCGGGAACGTAGCCATCATATTTCATCTCGTTCTTCCGCTGTTGGAGTAGAAGTAAGTGTCAGGCTCTGGATTTCCCGATAAGAAGCAGGATTTGAGGGAAATAATCGCTGTGGCGTACGGGATACTTGAGCATTATTTACAGGGGATCCGCGCGGGGTCGCTCTACGTCCGGATATTGCCCTTTGGTTGCCATCTGGAGCGCAGCAGAGCAGCTCACTTCAAGAACCGGAAAGGTGGAATAATCGGGCGTGGTGTACGGAGCGCCGTGAGCATGCACGTGGGATCAAGCGTCACAATTCATAACTCGCAGTTCGGCGTTCGACTCCCCGCGTCCAAATGACCAATTTCAAGGGATGCGGTGAGTGACACTCTCTCTTTAGCTGATCTTCATCATCACCTCAGGCTTCTGCTGGGTGCATGCTGTCCTACGACATGGGACGTGGACATACCCTGAATGGCTGAAATAGGTTTGGAAACGCGCAGAGTTGGATTGACGGGGAACTAACTCTCCGGGATTCATTTTCTAGATGGGTATTTGAATCCCCGTCGAATTTCCTCGCGATATGTATTAACGTCCATAAAGATCAGGATGGGCAGGGCTACGTAGGGTCTACGCAGCGCAGACCAAAATACACGGAAAGAACGGCCAGATTAAATAAGGATAACGCGTCCAATGTTATAACAAAAAGACTACCGCCGCAAAATCACGAAGACCGCCCTGTTGAGGAATCGTTAATCACGACGCGGCGTACACTGGGGGCAGCTCCATCATCGCGCGGCTAATGCGGATTCCGCTATCAACGTGGATGACCGGCGGGCCCCACCCGTCCTCCTCCGCCATGCTCGTGGTCGTGGTGGGCGTGAACTCTGCCGAGCTGGCGCTCCCGCGGCGCAGGCTATCAGTGTCCCCCGCGTGCGCACGCGGGCCGAGGAGGAGCGCCCGAACGAGCTCCTCCTGCTCCGGCGGGATCGGTACGCCGTTGCGGGTGATCGGCGAGTGCGTGTGCGAGTGCGAGTGTGAGCGCGAGTGTGTGTTGGACGGCGGGAGAGACAGAGGCGAGGGCGCGCGCTCGGCGTCCCGGTGCCGGAAGGACGCCATGGGGATGTGGATGTGCAAGTCCGAGCGCGCGTTGTCCGAGTAGCTTGACATCGAGGACTGCGCGCTGTGGCTGTGACTGTGGCCCACGCGCTCCGCGAATGACGGCGCCGCGTCCGCCTTGCTCGGCGTCGCGTCGATGGACCGGCCGCCGGGATGCTGGGGCGGCGCGGGGAGCGGGCGGCGCCTCATGGGCGGCTGCGATGGCGGTTGCGGTGAGGGGCTGTCGTTCAGAAGGTCAAAGACGCTGACGGTCCCGGAGCCTTGGCGCGCACGCAACTGGCGGCGGCGGCGCCGGCAGAGAAGGAGGGAAAGAAGGGCGAAGACGACGAGGATAACGCCACCCGCAACGCCGGCCGCGATGGCAACCACATTCTCCGAGCGCTGGCTCGCTGCGGTGTCAGGGAGCGGAGCGGGGGCGAGAGAAGGGGGGTTCGTCGAGAATGGTGGAGATGCGTCTGATGACAAAGGCGTTATAAGGAATGGCAGGGCAGAGGTGACGAAAATGGCGGATTGAGAAGGATTCGGACCGGTTGGAAAGGCTGGCAAAGGTTGGGTTTGCGTGGGGGGAGCCGGGGATTCGGTGGTCGTGCTCGTGCCAGAAGCGGGGATATCGACTACTATTGGCGTTTGGGTCGTGACACTCGGAGGTGAAGAGGAGCTCGAAGGGAAGGATGTCGGTGTAGAAGTCTCGGAAGGATCCGGGTATTGACTCTGTGAGGTCTGCGTCAGTTGGTCGAGTGAGAGGGAGGGGCTGGGCTCGTACGTGTAGAGCACATAGTCGAATATGATTATCGCCGGATCGGCACCGGTGGTCTCAATTAGTAGTACGTGGTCGCCATCGGGGATGGTGGTATTTTGATAGACCAGCGTGTTGTATGAGAACTGGGAACTGCCGTCCGAGTCGTGGGTGAAGGTGCCAACGTCCGCACCGTCAATGAAAAAGTCGCAGCGCACGACGCTAGCGAGGCCAGAATCCGCCGCGAAGTTTGGGATAATAAAAAAAACGTAAATGGCGGTTCCTGAAATACGGACGGTAATTATGACACAAGGAAACAAGCCCGACGGGAGCAAAACGCACCACTAAATTTCATGGTGACGGACATGGAGCCGATGTCGGCGAGATATAGAGCGGCAGTCCACGTATTTTGGAGGGCGAATTTGGCGTCCGGGACGTCCGCACAGCCAGCGCACGACGTCTGATTGAACCAGAGCGGCCCTTCGCTCGCGGGGACCTCAGGCAAGTACTGCACCAGAGCCCCAGTGGAGCTATCCCGTGGACATCGTCTATGGTGCGATTGAGGAAACCGCCGCTGACAAGATTACAGAAAGCGAGTACGGAAACGACGAGCAGCCAATGAGCGTGGGGGCCTATGCAGCGCATCCTGCTAGGATGGGTGCAGGACGGGCCTGAAGGAGTGGGGGAAAAGGGAGATCGAGAGGATGGGAGCACCAGACCATGGCTGTGGCAACATATCTGGCAGATGGATGAGTGAATGACAGCAAGAAGGAGCGAAAATATTGTGCAACTCACGACCCTCAAAAGAGACGTGCCCCAACAGCGATGGTATGTTTAGAGCTGTTTTTGAGGTGCTCTAATCGAGGAAATGGACGCTGAATGGACCATTGGGTGCGGTTGAAAAGAGGGTGATGGGCAAGTCTTCAATTGGAGCATCCAGGGCCCATCGCTGCAGTGTCCCGAATACAGAGGATTCGCGGAGGGACAGAGGACGGAACCAATCAGTCAAAGTTTAAGACTGATTGGTGAATGGTTAACAATGTTCTCTGTCGCAGAGCTTGACAGATCGACGGCGAGAAGAGCGGGTCTGCTGGGACCGGACCTTCTCGGACCTCCGTAAACACCCGAACAAAATCGGACCACATGAGGTGATGGAAACGTGATCTCAACGCGAAGATGGGCAAAACCAAGCGTGAACAAGCTTTGATGGCAGGTTGACATTCCATAATTGCGAAAGGTTTCCAGGACAGGTGGACCGTCCCGGCAATAGAACCGGCCCCGCGCATTTCCCGTTGATCGCGGCTGAAAGCCGGAGGCACAACGTGCAACGTGTAACGGTTCTGGTAACCTGTTTGCCTATTGCCTTTAGACAGCTTTAGACCTTGGGGTACGAGAAGGTAGCTTTCAAGCACATCTGGAACAAGGCTGAGAAGGCGTCGGCATTTTTTACTGCCGAGTCACGCAATCTCGCGTACGTTTTGCCGATGCCGCCTAGGGCGGAGGCGACCTCCTCGCTGTTATGCAACCTGCGAGGCCATCTTCAGGGCACGTCCGAAATTAAAGAAGGCGAAGGCGAACCGAATTGTGTCAGACTTCGCATCGGCGGTTCACGATACCGACTTTACATTGTTACAAGCGGTGGAGAAGAACAAGGGTCGGACTTTGCAACCTGCGAGGCCATCTTCAGGGGAACGTCGAAAATTAAAGAAGGGCGAACCTACCTGTGTCAGGTTTAACATCGGGCGGTTCACGATATCGACCATGAAAGCGGTCGGCCACAACGTGCGACGTGTAGGTAACATGTTGTCGCCTTTAGACCTTGGGTACGAGAAGATAACTTGGGTGGGGTACGAGAAGATAACTTTCAAGCACTTGACCTACATCTGGAACGAGGCTGAGAAGTCGTCGGCAGTCGACTCACACAGTCTCACGTACGTTTAGACCGTGCTCAATGCCGCTCAATGCGCGCGCGCCTCCTCGCTGTTATGCAACCTGCGATGCCATCTTCAGGGGAACGTCGTAAATTAAAAAAGGCGAACCTGCCTGTGTCAGGCTTGGAATCGGGCGGTTCACGATACCGACCTTGCAAGCGGTCGGGAAAAACCATACAACGTGCGACGTGTAGGTAGCATGTTGTTGCCTTTAGACCTTGGGGTGGGGTACGAGAAGATAACTTTCAAGCACTTGACCTACATCTGGAACGAGGCTGAGAAGGCGTCGGCAGTCGACTCACACAGTCTCACGTACGTTTAGACTGTGCTCAACGCCGCCCAATCCGCACGCGCCCTCCTCACTGTTGTGCAACCTGCGAGGCCATCTTCAGGGGAACGTCGACGTCGTAAATTAAAGAAGGCGAACCTGCCTGTGTCAGGCTTGGCATCCGGCGGTTCACGATACCGACCTTGCAAGCGGTCAGGAAGAACCAAGGGTCGGTTTATGCCTTCGCGCTACTCGCAGGTAAGATGGGGGATTATTAGATACTATGATAAGTTTTGGGCGAAAGTTCGCCAAGCCTTCCGGCAAAAGCATCAATCCGGGAGTCTGTAAGGGGATCAAAATTAGTACGATCCCCAGACAAGCTCTGGAAAGAATCGGATGCTTTGCAAAAGACTAAACAGGCGTGGGTGGGTAGACCGGTAACCGATCTGCCTACGAGAACAAAAGTGTCGGTAGACAGACCGGTCGATCTGGGTTTAAATTCCCATGACAAGCGGGCGACCACGTGTTGATGCCCCATCACAGTGCGCGCACCGTGCGAGTTCGATTCCCAAGTCGTGCACCCATTTTTAAAACATGTAATTGATGTTTGGAGGGGTTGTAAATATTTCTACGTGCTCGTAGACGCATCTAATACATTAGTAAGGTGTCGAAAGAGTTTCGTGGCATCTCTGTTAAATGGAAAAAAGGGCGCATGGACCGATAATCGAACCGAGTCGGAAATCGCCCGCTGATGCCTGGTGATGGGCATCAAACGTGACTTGCACATGAGACGTGGCGGTGCCGCCGCTTGTCATGGGAATTTAAACCAGATCGACCGGTCTGTCTACCGACACTTGTGATCTCGTAGACAGAACGGTCACCGGTCTAGTGGGTGGGTGGGAAAGCAAAGATAATGACGGAGTGTGCGGCGAGTTGCGCGAGGGCGTCCGCGAAGAAGTTTTGTTAGCGATCACCCTATTTTAGGGCGCCGCTCGTGCCTCCCTTGCACCCGACAAATCTCAAGCGTTGATCCGAACGGGTAGAGGCAAGGGTACGTGTAGAGGCAAGGGTACGTGTTACAGGTGTCATCTTTACTTATTTATCTAATTTATGCGGGATGGTGTCTACTTGTATGGATGATTGTATACTACATGGATATGATAATAAAGGCTTCCAGCGCCGAGATAATTCAGACGAGGCGCCGCGATCTAGCTGTGGTCGCTGATCCACCGTGCACCTCCTGGATTCCGGCACTTGTGCTTTTTCAGCGTGGATTCTGAGGAGAAGAATCCCAAACACGCATTGCACCCCCACTCGCAGACCCGCCCGTGCTGTGTGACCTCGTGTCGCAGCCGGTCGTGTTTCCGCGAGAAACGCATTGCGCAGCCCATCGTGCAGGGGAAGGCTTTCTGCGACTTGGGTGCGTGCGCTCGGATATGCTTGGAGAGCGTGTATTTGCTGGTGAAATTCCGCGCACAGGAAGCTTCCGGGCATCGGAGGTTGGGACCGAATCCCGCGGGATCGCGCCGGGGGAGAGCTGGAGCGAGAGGACTCTGAAGATACGTCGGGCGTCGTGACTGGGGTGTCTTCCGAGCAAGGAAGGTCCGAACTGCTGGACGCTGCGGGCGAATCTTCTAAGTTTTTGACGTGAGTATGATTCAGGACGAGTAGGATCTTGACTAACCGGTAGTTGAATGAGCGACAGTAGGAGTGTAATTATGGAGGCGATTATATTCCAGGTTGAGAGCTGTTGGAAGGATAAATGGACCGCTCAAGCTAGGAGGAATGAGATACTCACGATTGCCTAAGAAATCATTGAAATTCCCCCGTGCATCCTGGAGGTCGAATAGATAATCCGGGGAGTCGAATCTGAGGTTCTGGAGTACGAGATCCAGATGCTCGGAGGATGGCATGGTTGGAATGGATTGAGGATACGACATGAAGTCCAGGTTATTGGAGGGTCTGGCTCAGAGGCAGAATCCGGGGCACTGTGCGATGTGCCGTAGTCGAATGACTGGTCCGGAAACCCTGACAGCGGGGGCGAGTTACAGTCTAATGGTGGAGACGTGAGGAGTGTCGTTTAGCGGCCTTGGCAATGAATCGTACCGAAGACAGCTTCGAGGGATTCCTCGTTGGATCGCCCGCTCGACTGGCCAGAGGTGGAGAGAGTGAGGGTCACTCCGGTGGAATCATGGAAGGCGCTGAGGTGCAGCTTCATCCCACCCTCCAGTTGAGCTCCTGCAACATCTGAAGCATTCCCCGGAACCATGTCGAACGCGAACGTCCCGGCGGGCAGGCCGACCTTGAACAAGACCTTCATATTCGAGAGCGTCTCTATCGGGATAGTGAGAGCCATTAGAGGGAGGTCGGGGTTATGAAACGTTTGCCGACAGCATTCCTGGCTCCTTTTCAAGATGCTTGAATCGATATTTGTCCGCTTAACCCGCCCGGGAGACGTTGCTCCTTGGTGATAGGTGTCGGTGTCTACGGTGGATCTAGTACATTATTGCTGTCACTGGACATTCATCGGATCGATCTCGTCAGTGATTGCGCACCCACGGTCTCTATTTTTGAAACGTCCTTGACAGCGGCGGCGTTCAGGAAGTGACTTGAAAAGCCGGCAAACAATATCGCCAGTGCCGCCCGCCCGCCGCCCGCGGGTTGCACGTTCATGCAGTGCACAGCATTTGTGGAGTTTCGGTATCAACGGTCAGCCATCCATCCCGTTCCGCGATCAACGACTTCCGTGCTCGACGTGGCGAGCCCCGTCCGCACTTGTCGGGAAATGATATCCCGAAAGGAAGGGCTAAACTGTAACGAGCCAAGACGCGTAGATCTCTTCACGGCGTTTAAGGCGGCCATAAATGCGTCGGTGGACCTCGGAGATAATGAAAGAGACCTGATCCGGGTGGGGAACGGCCAAAACTTATCGCAGCCATTACCCGGGCGGCATTATGCCGGCGCCACGGTATCTGTACGGCGCTTAGACCCGTATCACTCAACCGAGTCCCTTATCCGACTATTGCCGTGAGAAGTCGTGTTTCAACATTATTCTTTGGGCTTGGATTTCAGTTACGGAAACATATGGCGACTTCGTATCAAGAGAAGCTCGCGTGCGCCAAGGTCAGGAACGCAACGCAACAATAGGAACGGAAGTGTTTCGAACTTTGGTAATATGTATTCTATGATCTTACTCCACGGAATTGTTGATGCTCGTGGATTCAATTCACCGCTGTTTAACCCTTGAGGCTGCTTCCACCCCAGATGAATTATCAACCTAAGTCGGGCCCAACTGATAGCAGTAGTTACAGCTGTGAGGACGCCCAGTTTATACCCGGATCTGTCCAATAGACTTGGAATAGACTCAACAGCGCCCCGCGTTCGGACACATATGGGGTTTTTTTGTGGGGAGCGATCAATCGCGTCGTGAAAGGACGGCTCGGTGGTGTTTGGTTACAAGCGAATACGTGCCTTGTAGTTCGAACACTTCGAACATAAGTAGACATGCGAACAATGATGCAGATCACCCACATCAGGACCGCAAAAAAAAATGCCTTGGACGGAACTTCCCGTCCCGGCCCACGCAAACTCCGAGGCTCGACAACTCCAACCTTGATAGTATCCACGATCTGCACCACTAGCTGATTTCACGGCTCAGGATACACGCATTGAAACAGGCCTGCTGTTTCGCAATTCGCGGAGGATACTTTGCTCAACATCCGAATCATCCATGACAATAGGGTCGCTGTCGCTGCAAGGGGGTTGCAATCAGTTAACCGACCGAATCTCGGCATCATTTGATGTGACCGCAACTGATTATACGTGTGACGTTTCTCTCAGCGAAAAACAGTCGGCAAATGCCGAATATTACCCCTCCCACGAAATGAATGGCAGGTGAAAACTGAACTCGCCGGTTACTTGGTTGAAATCGCACAATACATCATCGGCAAACCTCGAATACAGCGGCTACGCTTCAGTATGGGTCATGTAAATGACCAGGAAGTAAATCTTGCGACCCATTTTGGGTCCAGACTGAGCCATTGGGTGCTCGAATTCGCTCGGAGGCTCAGAGTTGTGAGTAGAACGAGTGTTCTTCAACTAAACGCATTAATAATATTGCATTCGATCGAAATCTAATGTGATCCTGATTAACCCCTCTGACTGCCCAGGGTGCTCTCTGACTCGAGCACTACTGCTGATCAGTCATCTTTGGAAGCATTTTGACCGTGCGCCTGCGCATAATCTCGAGCCCTTCCTTCCCGAAATAGCGCTCGCTCTGGGAGTCCATCTATTAGTATGCGAAATGAAAGCCGGAGAAGAACCCACCTCAAAGCTCCACTGGTCATTTGCGCGCACCCAATTTCCAAGTCCATCGACGTAAGTCCGGATCTCGCGATCAACTGGGCCTGGTCCAAATGTGGGGACGCTGTCCCAGGTGTTGAGGAATTCCTCAGCAATCTCGTCGTGGAGGTCCCCAATCCAGTTCATTGCTTGTTGCGGGTTCATGTTGTATTGGTGCATCACGATTGTAACCAGGTTGTGGCCATCATCTCCGCGAGCTTGCCTACAAACCAGTTCAGTAAATATGACGCAAAAACTGTCCCCGAGGGACGTACTCGACGTTGTAGGAACAGAGGTCGTTGCCGATGATCAATGCGTCAATGCAAAGAGTCGTCAACTTCGCTACGACGGGGTGGGTAATCACTGCCTCGGGAAGATTCATGTGGATTTCGCAGATGGCGAAGGACGGCTTGGCTCCGATTGTGTCCCGGCGCACTTCAAAGTAGCTCTTGACGTCGCGGATGCGACTCGAGTTTCTATCATCAGCCTGCTGGACCACGGAATCCATATACTGCTGGAAGGTGTCGACGAAGCGCTTCTGAGAGGGAGCTGTTGCTGTCTTGATTGCGTTCGCCCAAAACCTGGATGTGGGGTTAGAGTTAAAATGCTGGCATACGGATTCAACTCACTGTCTGCTGACTTCGCCCCCAATCCATTCGTTCGGGGGTCGTGGGGTGTGGGGATTCCGGATGGCGTCCATGACAATGTCTGCTTGTTCGCGAGCGGTTTCGGTCTCGGCAATATCGGTGTGCTCGTCTATGACGAAGAACCTAAACAAAACATGAGTGCGCGAACTCCCCTGGGAGCTGTAATAACTCACAGATTCATCAAATCACAGCCTACTCTGCATCCCTCTAGCCAAAGATGTTCAGAGTTTCGCTAAGGATCAAGAAGATCACTTTGATTTACCTTTGTTTAGCAGGGGAAACGCCAGCGATGCAAGCAAATCTGTCGGTTGCGTAAGCTCCCTGCAAACGATTCAAATGGATGCATCTACTCACTGAAGTCGCAGAGGTTGAAGGCCTTCTGCGCCCTCGGGTCGAAAGCTTTGAAACCCTCGCACCATGCGGACGATTCCACCTTGCAGACCGGATAGTAAGGGTTTATCGAGCGAGGCCATGGCCAGGAGCGCAGGGTATCAGGAATTATCAGCGTTGTGTCTGACATGGTTGCTTGTACGGGTCGATGAGCCTGATTGATGTGCTTGCAAGGGCGGACAAAATGAACGTGCAGAGGAAAATAGTCAGGGCACTCATATTTTATGTTGGCCTATATATTGCTCGCAGATGTATGTTGCGGGCGCCGCCAGGTGTACCTTATCGCCGCTCTTCTGATTATCTCATGGCCTTCCGGCATTTTATCCAATCTAGTGGGCAGAATAGCGCATGTCTGTTCTGATCAGCGTTTCCGCCGTCGTCAATTACTTTCAGTCCCCTTTCGAGCATCGACAATCCACAGCATCTCCGGTGCCGCTCTAGAGTCGAGAGCGATAAGTTCAAGACCGGACGCAACCTCAGGAATCTGCGGCCGCTGTATTGGGAGCGGCGGATATTGAACTTTGACGGAGTGACCTGCGATCAGATCGGACCGGTTGCGGCCGACGAACTATTTGTACCAGCCGAGGAAGTCCCGATTCCCCGTATCAGCACCTTCTCGCAATCTTCTGAACGCTATGATCGTGGTCTCCGTCGTTGCCGCTGCTCTCGTATGGATTCTCCTCGAAGTGAGTAGGAAATTCAACAGGCGGAACCTGCCCCCGGGTCCCGCCGGTCTCCCGATTGTGGGAAATCTCTTCGACATGCCAAATGGCAAGCGTTGGGATGTCTTTGCTAGCTGGGGCCAGAAATGGGGTAAGTCCATAGAATAGATATCCTAAACCGTTGTCTGATCTCGGGTCAAGGGCCCATCACCTCTGCATCCTTCCTGGGCGAGACCTTTGTCATGGTCAACTCCTTCGAAATTGCCAACGAGCTCCTCAACAGCGCAGCGCAATCTATGCTGACCGCCCCGACGCACCCATGGCAGGTTGGTTAGTCGGGTGGAAGAACATCGTCTCTTTCCTTCACTATGGAGAGCACTTCAAGCAGTGCCGCCGACTCATCCACGGCCTCGTTGGAACTCCAGTTTCGCTGAAGAAACTCCACCATATGCACGAACACGCAAGTCATAAGATGCTCAAAAGTATACTGGCCAAACCGGAGGATCTCGACACATTATCATGCAGTAGGTCGTTCCAGCATGCCAGGTACAATGACTAATGTTTGGCTTCAGTACATCGGGAGCACTCCTGCTCCGAGTCGTGTACGGCTGGTCGGAGGATGAACATGACCATCCTTTTGTCCAGACGGCTGACCAGGCGGTAAATGATTTGTATATTTTCGTGAGCGGGTACCTCGTCGATGCCACTTCCTATCCGTAAGTTCGATTCATCCTCCGACTCGCATGGTTCTCAAGTACATCCAGTGCGCCATCTCCCTTCATGGCTCCCTGGGACTGCGTTCAAGCGTCAAGCGAAAGGATGGTCTTCCACGTTCGACGCCATGGTTGACAGGCCTTCTCGTGGATCAAGGGTCAGCTGGTGTGTTGATTCACCTTTAAATATTTTCACGGCCTGATCAACACCCTCAGACTGCGGGCAATAACGAATCGTCCTTCGTGGCAGACCATCTGCGCGAGGGTGTCGAGGACGAATTCACGGTCAAGTGGACTGCCGCCTCGATGAGCGCTGCAGGTCCCGATACCGTACGTCCTCATTAAATCAAGCAGTTCATTTATTCAGCCCAATTTTAGACCGCGTGGACGGTCTTTGCCTTCTTCAAAGCCATGGCCATGTACCCTGATGTGATGAAGCGCGCTCAAGCCGAGATCGAGTCGGTTGTCGGGAGCGACCGGTTGCCCCAGCTCAGTGACCGGGCACAGATGCCCTTCATCGACGCAATGGTGCTCGAAAGCCTTAGATGGCACCCTGTCGCTCCTCTCGGTGATTCGCTGGTCGAACTGTTCCTGTTCTAGCTTCTGACCTAGAGAGCCCACAGGATTCCCGCATCGCCTGACCGAGGATGACCACTATGAAGGCTTCTTGCTGCCCAAGGGTGCCCTTGTGCAGGCTAAACGTCGTGTAACTGATGTGTTTCCAGCTTCCAACATCCCCAACTGAAGCCACCTTTACAGGGGAATCACTCGCGATCCTGCCATCTACCCCAACCCCCACGTGTTCGACCCTACCCGCTTCATGGCGTCGGAGACCAAGCAAGTTCAACCCAATCCCGAGTACACATTCGGATGGGGACGCCGGTAATTCATCGCTCTATCATTTTTTTTCTATTCCTAATGCCTTTCGCAAGCATCTGCCCCGGAAGATTGATGGCTCTGGAGGTCCTCTTCATCACCTACGCTCAGGTACTCGCGGTCTACAATATCTCGAAGGGTACGGAGAATGGTGTCCCCGTCCAGCCAGACGTCGGGCGGAGCGAGGGCGTTGTCAGGTGAGTTGCTCCTTTACCTAAAGTCCTGCCGCGCTCAACCACGTTGAACTTAATAGTCGTCCCACGGCGTTCAAATGCGACATAAAACCCAGGAACAAGAAGGCTCTCTCCCTCATCACGGATGACTTCCCCATCAACTAATCATTTCTCTCATTGTGACCGGTCTTATTTTTTGTTGCGCTGCGCTAGAGTAATATATCGTTTTGTAAAAGAAATATGAACAGAGTTGATTCTCAAATGATGGAACAAGGAGGCTGTGAGAGAAAGAACTTTAGCCGGTCCCTGAATGGTAAATTGAGCTTACTCGAGACATTGCACAGAAACCGAGTGTGGATTTGCGGATTTCGACAGCATTCCAGCATGCGTTCCCCCACATTAATTTCCGGAGGGGTGTAGATGAGGTCCTTATATCGCTCCCGTTACAGCTCGATGTGGAAATTTACCTAAACCGTCGGAGATACATCGCTCGCGCATAGCAGCTGTGGTAAAGACTTCATTTCTTTGGATCGTTTCAAGCGCTACCACCGCGTCAAGCGTTCACCTGCACCAAATTTGTCCTAATGAATGTTCACGCCGCAGTAACATAAGGGAATCCACTGTGAAGGAACTGCTAATAATCTCTCGCTCGATAGAGAACACCAGAGTGGGCGGAACGGCCGCAAGATTCCCCGTTCGAACCCTCGATTATGGCTCCTTCGCACATAGCAATGCCTAGCCTCGAACGTTGAGGACCCAGGCTACCACCTAAATTAACCCCCTGGGGAGGCCACAATTGCGGTTTTCCGAGAACGAAGCGCCCGTAATGACCAAGCAAATATTACTGCTAAATAAAATGTAGGCACGGGGATCGCCCACCTTCGTGATCTCCCGCCGACGGCAGCGCCACACCCGGGATTTCGTGAGCGGTGCACAACTTTATCACGTTAATTTCGTCAACGTTAAATTGAAAATATGTTCGAGCCATGGGGAAAGGGGCGGACCAGATGAGTGCTTGACAAATAATCGGAACGATCTGCCCAAAACTATGCTGCAATGTGACCGATTCTCGAAGCTCTCGTAAGGCGGCGCCGCCGGTCGCCGTTTTGAATCCCGTTTCTTGCGTCGTCGTTGCTTCGGACGATCAGCGCGGAGTATTACAGCTTAGGGACGAGAGGGGCCAGACGAATCTAAGATCTACAGCACCTATCTCAATTGGGACTGCTGATGAATATCATATGTATGAACTAAGAATCATGGCTACCGCAGTACTAGAGGTACTCTTCCGGTCAGAAACGGAGTTGATTGCCCAGTTCCATCGGAGTGGTTCCTTCGGTGAGACCCTGGCGTAGACCCCGGCGTCTATTTCTAAACGTTCCACATGGGCCCGGAGTGAAATCCAACTGGAGTAGTAGTACCAAGGAATGGCCCTGATTAACATCGCCGAGCGGTCCTCCGGTTATCGACATGTCCCATATCGACCGGACTAAGATCGTTGGAAACCGGAATATACCATTCCGCTCAACGGAGCGTCCGAGTGAATGCGCCTGGTCATACTACGGCGAGACTCGCCTATTTTACAATGTGTGCCATATGGACCCGGAGTAAAATCTCTGCTACCACAGTAGAAGCGAGCCAATTCCCTCCAAATCTCCACTTGCTCCTGAGTGAGTTCGCCGGGAGGCTGGCTGGACGTAATATCACCGATATATCTTTCCGCGCTCGTCGATTTTCCAAAGCGTTTCATATGGCAGTGCCAGGATTTACGCGCTCAAATCCGTTGAACGGAATGTAGCGAGGTCCTTAATGTATATATTACCCAAGTATTCTGCGCGCGAATTTATCCCCTTGAAGGAGAAAGAATAAACTGGGCTATAATGCCAAGGTTACACGCCTCATGGACCGGTGGTATCTTACTGCGCTACTCGTCTGTGAGAAATAATGAGTCACCCAATCTGTTTCAAATGCTGCCCGCAGCGTGTAGCCATCTTATGAACCAACGTAAACGAATTCCGTACAGACCACATTGCTAGTCTCGCGTCGCGACTTTATGCCCAGTAGTGAGACAGTCGTTCACACCGATAGCAAGACTTCCGGAGCGTGTTCCGTCGCTTGGCTCCAGAGGTATAACAGGGATACATCTGTGCCTCGGCCAATCGACCTCGCTGCAATGATTGGGGGAATTGTAAGAGCGGAGCTGTATTGGTGGGATCCAGATTCAACGCTCGTTCCATTCGGCCAAGGTCACGTTGAAAGAGTTGTGCTCCTAAGTAGTTGACCTGGGATGCTTGTTATAAGACCTTACCATTTCTGAGGCAATTTGTGTTGACCGCTGTGTTCTGAACTGTTCTAAATTGTATGTTGCAAGGTTTTGTGAAGAGATGTACACCGAGACTGGATAGAAACTAGGACCTTGGGTTGAAAGCTCCTGCGCAAGACACTGGCATCACTCTAATGAAAGGATTTCAACACAAATTGGATGCATGTTTAACAGAAACTGAATGTATACAGCCAAAACTAAACGTCTAACAAATTCAACAGACTACCAGTAGCATACTTGTTTAATCATTCATTCGTGCGTCTTCAGGACATGTGAAATGCGGAATTGCCCAGCGCGCCGTACCCGTAGCCGGAACTGCTCAATCCTGGAACAGCGTCTCGATCCCGGCCCAACGCGGCTTGATGTTGTACCCGAAGGGCTCGGGGTGGCGAACCATCTTCCCGGCGAACTTGGCCTCGGGGTAGATCGGGTTCCCGTCCTTGTCGTTGAGCGGGGTGAGGGTGAAGGACGAGAGGATGTACGCCGCCTGGTGGAAGAGCTGCGCCTGCGCCATGTCCGCGCCGGGGCAGCGGCGGTGTCCGTAGCCGAACACGTACCACGGGATACGCTCCGTGTCGTCCTCGTACCGGTCCGGGTTGAACTCTTCCGGGTCGTTGTGGAACTCCTCGTCCCGCGTGATGGAGAAGAGGCTCGCGACCATCTAAGGAGCAAGAGGGATGAGCTGGGGTTATGGGGCCGGAACGGGAGGACGCACGGTGGTGTCCTTCGGGATGACGAAGCCGTCGAAGTCGTCCTGCACGCGGTTGCGATGCGGGAGGGCTGAGAAGATAGATCGCGGTGAGGTGCTGCGACGGGAACAGGAAATAGAACGCTACGCACTGACGGGGACGGGAGGGGCCCAGCGGAACACCTCCCAGACAATCTTGTCGAGGTAGGGCATCGACGCGCGGTCGGACATGCGCGGGAGGCGCTGGCCGCCAGTCACGGAGTCGATCTCGGCTTGCGCTTTCGCTTGGACCTGCATAGACCCCATCGTGATTAGCGTTGGATAACATGGGTGCTGCAGGCAGGTACCTCGGGGTGGAGCACCATCGCCAACATGAAGGACCAGGCGGCGGAGGCCGTCGTGTCGGACGCGCCGCCGTACATGGCGGTCGCAGTCGCCTTGATGAGGGTCTCCGTGTACGGGTGCTTGCCGTCCTCGTACTTCTTCATGTTGAGCGAGGCGAACGACTCGGATTTCATCGTCCCCGCAGCGATCTTCGAGCGCACCTCCTCCCACGGGTGGGTGATCATCTCGAGGATCTTGGCGCGGTAGTAGACCGCGGTCTTCTGGAAACCGGCGCCGGGGAACCAGGCCGGGAGGTTCTTAAGGGGGGGGATGAAGTCGACGATCCACCCGCCGATGACGGCGTACTCTGCGAGCTGCATCATTTCTTCCGCGAGCAGGACGTGCGGGTCGTCGATCTCCATCGCCTCGAAGCCGTAGACCATGCGCAGGGAGAAAGAGGAAGAGAAGCTGCGCAGGGTTAATATTAGCAGATGAAAAGCATAAGGAAGGAGGTGGCGTACCGCCGGAGGTGACGGTCGCAGTCGTTAGGGGTCTGGAAGATGGACTGGAGCATACGGCGGCCCTCCTCGTCGAGGAGCGCCTCATGGTTACGAAGGTGCTCGGCTGCGAGGACCTCCTTCATGAACTTCCGCTGGTTCTTGAAGTCCTCGCCGAAGTTGGTCATGGGGTGGAGGACGTTCATGCCGCACCTATCCATCGGCTTGAGCTTCGAGGAATATATTTGGTAAAACTAGGAGCACGTACATCTGCTCAGAGAATACGAGTTTCGGGCGGTCCGAGAAGGTCGAGGCGCGTTTAGCGAACAGCTCGGAAATTGCGCGGGGGCTGGTCAGGAAAAGAACATCTTTGCCCAGGACGGACAGCTGCGTGAGAGGCCCTGTGGATGATTTGCGTTGGCATAATGAATTGATTAGACCTCAGTAAATGCATACCGTATAGCTTCTGCCAGCCAGCCATCGTCTCCGCCTGGTACTCCGAGGGCCAGTCAAACAGATTCCCGATAATGGGCCAGCCCTTAGGCCCGGGAATCTTTTTCCCGCGCGGGCGAAGCCAGACCCATGCGAGAAGGCAGGCCGCGACGACGGGGATCGAAATCTCGACGGGCTTCAGCAGCGCCAGCTGGGCCGGGATGTCGAGGCTCGAAATGTCAAAGCGCGAAATGTCGAAATCGGAAGGGCTCAGCATTTGGGACGAATCTAGAACCGCAATCCAGCAGAGCGGAACTTTATACGTGATTTGAACGTGGAGCGTGACATCCGCACGCAGACGCACAAACCGCAATCGATCCTAGATAGGGCGGCAAGGACGGACGTCAATACCAACGGAGCTTCAATTGTCCTTATCAGCGCCCGGAAACAACTCTCGAGTACGAGGATGAAGGAACTTTGCGCGCCGGGCGGCCGTCGGGCGGGTTGCGGAAGGCTGTGCGTCCCGAAAAGGGTGATCTCTGTGATGCGTGGTATGTTGTGCATTTCCTTCGCGGTTGAAACGATCAGATCGCTTGCATCCTCTCACCGCAACCTTCGTTGCCGCAAGGAACTCGATGGGGTTCCATATCAATAATCCTTTCCGCCATCGACTTTCGCGTTCTAGCTCTCCCGCGCGAACCCTCAAATGCTCCAAGTTGTGCGCTAACTCGAGGAATCGCCCGCCCCCATGTCGTCGTATCCAGTTATCCTCAGTATCGCGGCCTTGACCACCGTGACTGCCCTCTGGTATGGAACCAGACCCGTGAAACGGGATCCCTCCAAGCCGCCCGGGCCACCGCAGCTGCCCCTCATCGGCAACCTGTTCGACATCCCCCGGTCGCGCGAGCTCGTCACGTACAATGAGATGGCGGACAAGTACGGTATGTGGTGGATCTGGCGCCGAGGGAAGCCACCCCTCTCATCGTGTTGCTGCAGGAGAGATAGTGCATCTCAAAGTGTTGAACACGAACATCTTCCTGGTCAGCTCCGCGCGCATCCTGAACGAGCTCTACAACCAGCGCTCCACAAACTACTCCGATCGCCCGTACTCGACCATGCTGAATAACCTGTAAGCCCCCCCGGCGTACTTAGCACTCGGCCCTCGACGCTGATGTTTCGCAGGATGGACCTGGAGTGGATCTTCGCGTTCCGGTCTTACGGTCCGTGCCCTCCCCACTGTGCGCCGAGTTCAAGACTGATGAGGGGCTTATAGGAACGATCTGGCGTGAGACGCGCAAGATGTTCCACTCCCAGTTCCAAGAGTCCGTCGCCCCTGACCTGCGCCCGCTGCAAGTAAAGAATGCACACGCGGTCCTCCGCCAGATCATCGCCAACCCCGACGACCTCATCAACCAGCTGCATCTGTGCGTCCCTCTGCCCTGGTGTATGTCCGCAGCTGATTTTCGAGAGTAGGCACGTCGCGGGCTTCCTCATGGACATCGCGTACGCGATGGATATGTCGCCGCAGACGGCTGACCTTGTCGGCATGGCGGACGACGTGATCATTGCGTGGTCCAAGGTCGCCGTCCCCGGCTCGTACCTCGTACGTTACTCCACTTGTATGTCACCCGCGCCTGGATGCTGACTCTGACTTCTAGGTCGACGCCTTGCCAATCAGTAAGCCACACTCACATTTATTTATGTCCTGCTGAGCAAGCCCGCTAGTTCGCTGGCTCCCCGAGTGGATCCTCCCCGGCGGCGGCTTCCGTAAGGACGCCCGCATCGCGCGGCAGAAGGCCGAGACGGCGCGCGACGTGCCGTTTAACCAAGTGCTGGCCGAAATGGTGCGCCCCTCCGTCTTTACCAATTTTCCTCTTAACCTCATGCCCACACCAGGCAGCAGGCACCGCGAAGCCGTCCTTCGTCTCCAACCTCGTCAACAGCGCCGGCGTGGGCGCTGACCTTGAGCTTATCAAGTCCTGCGCAGGCACCATCTACTTCGGTGCGCCGCCCCACTCCTCCCTCTCCCCTTGCTGACTTGGCCCTTTCCTGCTTGCTTGCAGCCGGCACCGAAGCTGTAAGTACCCTCCCTCCCCCCCCCTCCATTTACTCTGACACTGGTGTAACGTAGATTGCGATCTCCCTCAACGCCTTCATCCTCGCGATGATCGTGTGGCCCGACGTTCAGCGTAAGGCGCAGGCCGAGCTCGATGCCGCCGGCGTCGGAAAGGACCGCCTCCCGGACTTCACCGACGAGGAGTCCCTCCCGTACATCAGCGCAATCGTAAAGGAGGTGCTTCGGTGGAACCCGCCCGCGCCCCTCGGTGCGTTTCCCCGCCTCACGGTTGCGTAATGATTACTGAATCTATAATGACAGCCATCCCGCACGTTACGGTCAAGGACGACCACTTTGACGGGTACCACATCCCCGCGAAGTCGCTTGTTATCAGCAACCTCTGGTGCGTTCCCACCCCCCTCTGCTTATTCGAGACGGCACCAACCACCGCCCTTGCAGGAAAATCACGCACGACCCCGAAGTCTTCCCGGACCCGACGGCCTTCAAGCCCGAGCGCTTCATCAACCCGACGCCCGAGGTGCTCGCCACGTACGAGGTCGTCTTTGGCCCCGGGCGGCGCATCTGTCCTGGGCGGCACGTCGCAACCGCCCAGCTGTTCATCACGATGGCCAGCATCCTCAGCGTGTTTGACATTGGGCCGCCGAAGGGGAAGAGCCGCGCGAGCGTGAAGCCCGAGTTTACGTATGGTCTTGCGTGGTGCGTGCCCCTCCTTACATTCATTCAATCCTTTTTATTTGTTAATTGACTTGTTTATTCACCAGCAACCCGCTGCCGTTCGGGTACACGATCAAGCCGAGGGGCCCGCATGTGCAGGAGCTGCTTAATATGGGAGAGAACTAAGAGTTGGATCTTGGAGTGGAGGTCGGGATGTGGAACTACTGCATTGTACATAGTCTGTGCGGGATGCCCGGAAAATTCGAGACGCGTAATAGAATGTTATTTTTGCTACATCTTCGGACAGCAAGCACGATGTGTCGGATAGTATAGATAGTAAGATTGCTATCACGAGCCTCATCCCGCGTCGGGGGCGAGTAGGTGGAATCGATACGAAGATCTCGGGCTTCACATTCAACATCGAAGCGCCCTTGCTGCGCGGAGCAAGGCAAGAATCAATCTCCAAGGCTGTAAATGGACACCGACACGGCTTCCTACTAAAACCCGCAACATTCTATTCATCTAGGTTTGTGCGGCGCGGGTGGCGTCCAGTTGGCGTCCCGGTTTTATTCTACTCCGCGGTGCTTCACGAAAATAAATAATTGCATGCGCTCCCAATGCGCTCCAGAATATCGAAGGCTGTAAATGAACATCGACACGGCTTCCTCCTAACCCGCAACATTTGTTCATCTAGGTTTGTGCGGCGCGAGCGGCGTCCAGTTGGCGACCCTGTCTTATTCTACTACGCGGTGCTTCACGAAAATAAATAATTGCATGCGCTCCCAATGCGCTCCAGAATATCGAAGGCTGTAAATGAACATTACGGCTTCCTCCTAACCCGCAACATCTATTCATCTAGGTTTGTGCAGTTGGCGTCCCGGTCCTATTCTACTAAGCGGTGCTGCACGAGAATAAATAATTGCATGTACTCCCAATGCGCTCCATCCCTTTATTCCTTGATATAGCTCAGTTACCCGGTGCTGACAACGTATACGAATGACTAGGTATAGATAGTATCGGGATGACGACTGGTGGGGTCTTGAATGGGTTCATGGGTTGATTGATGGATTGATGACTACGAAGGATAAGTATTGATGATATGTGCGAAGGGACTCCGTCAAGAGCGGGAGGCTGTTTGACATGTCCCGGTGGCGATGGGTCTTGGATGGCCCATGGGTTGTCAACCTGCTGGGACCGCATTGCGTGTCGTAAGGCTCCCACCATTTAACCTTTCGGGTGGGACGGTGTTCAATTTCAGTCCGTTTAAAACCTGAAGGAGGTCGACGCATCTACCCCAATTTCAGCGCGCGACGGGGCAGCGGATCAAAGGCGGGGCGGAGATTGCCGCGCGCCATCAATCACGTGCATTATGTTGAATTGGTTTGAACATCCCGCGGGTTGCAATGGTTTTTATACAGGACCGTTTTACCCCCTGCAATCTCCTCGCCTCAAAACACGGCTTTCTGTGGGAGGTATGTCTTAATTTGCATGTAAAAGAAAGTGTTTTTTCGCAGTCGTCTACTGTACGGACATGTATGGGAGCCACGGTCACGGTCACGCAGAGGGCTGTTGCGTTGCTCAACCTGCTCCATGTCCCGATCACGGCAGGTCCGTTGCTTGAGAAAACTGCGTGACATCGCAAAAAATACAATGAATTTTTGAATTTTTGGTGGCCCCGAGAGCAGCTCGTTGCCCGATTGAGCAACGGTCACGGTCAACTGGGGCATGTTGCGTTCGAGCGTGGGGCAACCAAATGTCATGGTGGTCAGAGCCGTTGCTCCCATACATGTCTGTACAGTATGAAGGTCCCAAAGACAAGGCCGGTTCTAAGACCGTGAATATAAGAAACATTATTTGGATCCGTAGCGTGTCTGATGAATACTTAGATGAATTAGCGGTGTTCATGACAAGTATCGGGGGTCGCGTCGGGCACTTCAAAATAAGTGGCGGACTAGTAATTCAGTCAATTCAGTCCTACTAGCAGTTTGCCCGTGCTATGCTACGGGAGCAGTAACTTCATCTCGACAATGAAGAAATTTCTGCATCCCTGAACTTCATTGCATTCAGATTATCTTTGAGCATGCCGGATAGATTGTACGACTGTGCCTCCCGATCCCCCGTTTGTTACCCAGGTATTCAAAATTATGCACCTTCATCCTGCCAGTCCCACTACGATTCAACATTGCCTTTGTCATAACACTCCGTGGTATTCATCTTCCCCAGCTTTCGCGAAAACTATGCTCGCCCGGCTATCTCGGTCTAGATTACTGCTTGTCAAATTCCTTTCAAATCCCGTCTTCACTTGAAAACTTTACCCCTACCTTCACCTGTCTTTCATTCTGCTGAAATCCCAGCCTTCCTGCTGTCAATATTGCCTGCATGTCAAACTTCCACCTTCATCTTCAAAATCAGTTGGTTCAAAATTTTAATGACATTTTTGCCTTGATCTTTCCTCGTGGAAGTCAGCCCTTATTCTGGGTACCAGTCCCTCCTCCACAATTAGAAACATCTCATGTTATGTTGACATTTAGCTCAGCCTTCATATTTCTCTCCATGCAGCCTGCATCACGAACTCGGTCTTGACTGGTCGCCTCGTTTGCTTGCCGTTCACACGGAAATCTTTAACCTTTGTCGTCCGAAAGAGTTGAGTTGATGCTGTTGCCATAATTCTGCTGTGATTTCTGTAACCTATATCCTATAGTATGTAACAGACCATATTCCAGCTCAGGCCCTTGTCTGCTGAATTTTGACAGGAATTCGAGGTCCATCGAGGTGTTCAACATCGTAGCAGTTTATAAATAGCAATCCAACAGTTGGGTGGAGAATTTGCCATTTCGGTGGAGCAGTGGGGCAAATGACATCATTCGGAGCTCAGTGCGAGCTTGTCCAGTGACCAGTAGCCAATCAAATTGTGTGGCAGACCCAAACAATGTTCGATTCTTATATAGATGAACATTGTGTTCAAGGAAATGGGGCCTGCATCCAAACAACAATAAAAGGACCATGACCAGGGGGAACTTCCCCAACCACTAGTAAACAATCACCATTAAGAAACAAACCAATTACCAGCAGGCCTGCCATCGGCTTAAGCTCACCGTCAAGCCAGGTTTCGCGCTCACCTGGCCCGAGTTTGCTCAGTTCCGCCAAATAGCCGTCAAGGGTGTGGGTGAAGGAGCAGTACTGTGATGTGTGCTTTGACACGGCAAACACGCTGCTCTGGGTCATCTGTGAGTATCCGGTCGTAGAGGATGGGCACATACTAGTAAACACCATCAATAAAGCAGCCCTCGCGCACTCTCTGAACAATACCTACACCTATTTATTCCTCGCCGGCGGCTTCGTGAGCGGCCACTGGGCCACCGCGACAAGCTCAACTATTACTGCCCTGCTTACCGGATCCGTGGGTTACATAACACTGAACATATTTGACCGTCACCATCTCACTTATTCCTAGTAACACCATGAAAAATACTTGAGGGTGAAGGCCGCGGCACGGCCCGGCAAACTCGCGCTTATGTTTTTTTTTTTTCTCTCTAGAATGAAAGATGGCAACAGTTCAACAGAAGATGCTGAATGCTCCCAGCGACGGTGACTGGACACAGACCTCAATAACCGAAGTCTCCACCTCCAGTACCAACTCCTTTTCGGAAGAAGACCACATCGAGCAACAACCACCTTCTCCGACTGCACTGCTGGTTCGTCATGTTCGTTGGCAGTTTGGCCTGATTAACTATAGCCTACCATGTTCAACTTACTACGGCAAATGGGCATTGATCCCACAGCCCTGTTAGGTGCGGACTTTACCAAGTTGCAGTGAGCTCGGGTAAACGAATCCTTCATAACCATTGCAGTGCTATTGTGACCGCTACTGTAGCGGTAATCTGTCGCAGCAGCCAACAACAGGGAGATTTCGGTCCCTGTAAATTACAAGCCCCCACGACAAAGGTACATTCCATTCTACTGAGTGTGAACTGGCTCATTGTAAGCACCAGGTTGTTGGCAACACCTTGCAGAATTCCGTCGCTGTCCAAGGGCGAGGTATTCCTATGAATAAAGTAAGTACCACTATGAATGAATCCATGGTCCCTCACCACGGACACCAGGCCTCGTGTACTGCGGGTTGCAACCGGACAAGGTACTTGCACATCATCCTGAAACTCATAGTATGGAATACTTCGCAGAAAGCGTCACTCGCTGCATGACAGATATTGATGTAGATGTGAAACAGATCTCGAGCTGGGACAGTGTTGAATTGAAGTAAGCTCCCATCTGCTCCAGATATTTAACAGAACAGTCAAATATCTCTAAAAATCTTTCCAAGTTCAAAGTCATGGATGCATCCCGTGCCGTTATTCCCATCTTAAGAACAGACTTAGAGGCCATTTGAGTCCAAGGAAGGTTGGTTAGCGGGATAACCAAGGCATGCGGGTGCCCTTTCGGTGTATGGTTGCGGTGTCTGGAAGGCCATTTGATATATGACCCGAGATTTATTTGCTCCCCAGGACTGGGCGACAATCCCAGTGCATGGAGGCTATGAAGCATGAACACATTGAGAGATTTTGACTGCTTTTATCCCTGATGAACTCATGGACTAAATGGGTCGGTCCAATGATTACAGTCATATTAAAGAAGATTTTTAGAGACTATGTCGAGAACTGCTACTACAAAAAAATCAAACCAGCCAAGCATACTATCAATCACCGGGTATGTGGCCACCTTGCCTTTTTGTTTTAATCTCGAAATGATTATCTATCGGATCGTGCTGTGGGGGGTTGAAATGAAGGCCTGCATCCTAGGAATCAGTAGAACACATTTGGCAGAATTTATATGAAGCTTGGATGCTTTCCTAGATTTTTATTCCTGGCGGCATCCCCAAATAGGCCAAAACCAGGTAGCCGGCCATCCGGCTAAACCCTTCATTCCAGGTCGTTTTGGAGGCCCTGGCATACCTGGGTGGAGCAAGACATGCAAGGGGACTACTACATACAGTTATATCAGACATCCGAGGTATGGGGGCAAAATGAATATTCGTTTCCGCGTCACTTACGTAGGCGGGATCAAGGTCGTGAACAAATAGTGCCGTACGTGGGAGGCAGAGGACACGGTGGGCCAAGGTAAGGTGGGGTGGTATTTGTGTGAAGGCTAAAGAAATATTTGGATTGAAATGTCATTGCTTGGGTGCCGAGAACTCCTCCAAAAAATCTTCATTTACCGACGACAAAAATGAGCTGGTTTGAAGCATTGAATGATACTAGGAGAGGAATAAAATACATATAATATTTACATACACTCAAACATTAGCATTAGCCATCCCCATCACCCCTGCCAAGTTTCAGACACGCAGGGTGTGCAGGTTGTGTGGTGTGCGAGTGGCAAGATTTGCCTATTGATATCTGATTGCAACTCTCGTTGGGAGCCCTGGAGAGCCGGATTTGCCATTTTTCAAAGATATCAATGACTTAGATGGTTCCTAGAAAGAGACAAACAGGACGACCCCCAAAAGTCGTGGATGGATACAGAATTGGTGGAGAAATGGGCGTGACAGCCACTCGGAGTTAACAAAATGTTGCCATCAACTCATCAGTCTGCCTCCAAATTTGCACAGACCAGCATCGGAGGTTGTGCTTCCTCCCCCAAGCCCAAATTCATGAGACAGTTGAGTAGACAGCATATGAATGGCTGACTACCTAGGGTGGCCGGGTTCCTGGTCTCTGCTAGTAACCACCGTGAAAAAGTTGCACGTGTCCACGACAGATTTTGGCGGGTATCGACCTGAACGCGCGATACATGGCCGAACACTGGCCAGTTTTGGGTAGGCATGTATATCTCATATACACAATCGCAGGCCGGCCTGATTTAAGTTGCCATTGCAAATCTGGAAGGGTGGAGGGCCACGGGGAAATCTGCCGAGACCAAACATAGAGACACAGCCACATAAACTTCAATGCACACCAGAAGTAACAGGCCGATTTGCACACTGAAAATTGTATGGGAGCAACAAGGACACATTCCGAAAATGATCTGCTCAAAAAGAACTGCTCAAGTGCGGGAGAGAGGCAAAGATGAAAAATTGTAAAAAATGAAAGACATCTGGCGGCATTCGAACGCAACCGATGATTGGCACCTAATTACAAAGCATGAACACAGCCACTATAATTTCACAGATTTTGGAGCGGATTTAAAGGACAGCCACTGTTATGCATTCAACACAGCCACTGTTATGCATTCAATGCAGCCACTAAATACAATAGCACAGCCCCTATTTTGCATTGCAATCTTGAGCTGGGACACTTTTCACCGAGACCTGAAAAACCTCATGTAGATTGATTAAATAACGATTACCACAAGTACTTGTAATTACAAGCCCGATTTGTGCGCGGAAGAAGTGAGTGTTATAATTAACAAGCCCATGCTGAACATAGATGTCTTTGAACTCCTGGAGCATACTGCTTGAAATTGACCCAGCAGCTGAACTAGGAAGACAACAGAGAGGGAACAAAATCATGAAGTGGTGGACAAAGGGAGTAAAATAAAATAAAACAGGGTTTGCAGTCAAATATGCTTCGTAGACTTTTGGTAGACACTTTAGCTCCGAAATTCATGCTGAAAGCTCACTGTGATCGGATGCTGCTGGCATTGAAGGCACAGCAAAACCGGAAGCCAGGCAGTCCTGTTTCATGATAAGGATGGGCTCAGGTCCTGGGGACAACATGACTTTGAAAGCGAATCAAAAGTGAAGGCCATGCTCTCCATGATGCATTCCAATGTCACCACTTGCACACTTATGTTTCTCCTGTCTCAAAATGACCCGGGTTCCTGCGAGGGTAGGTCATTTGGATCGATTTCCTCAAGTACACATTCCACGAACTTACAGGAAACTGGTTTGGATCTTCGAGACCGGTGGTGATCAGTGAGGCCTCCCCGGTGCTTGAACCATAGAACTTACAACATCTGCTAGAAATGTTCATTAGGCTGTTTGAACTACAATTGGACATGTTAATCTGAGGGCTGCCACATAGGAAATAACCGAGGTCTGGAGGAAACATAATTTCCTCTTTATCTCCTCGGCCCAAAATGGAAACACCAGATCCAAAAGAGCAAACCTGTTTTAGAGTATTTTTTGAGTGTCAAAAATTCTTCCTCCCCTGCAGTGAAATAGGAATTATCTCAATATACAAAGAAAAGAATGCTTATGTGATGCCCCTGATTGGCTCCCACTCGATGCAGCACTTTCTCTCCATGATCAAAGTCTTTGTCTACCTATTTTCTTTGCATCATTGCCACATGTTGAAGGGATAATTATGGCTGTGGGATTGACCACTGATATCCGGCGCCCAGGTGAGGGATATTCACCGAATATCTTGCCGGTTCCTACCTAATGTATACTTTTGAGAAGACCGGTCTCGCTTCACAAATACCCAATTCTGAAATTGAACCAACCATACATACTTTGCCCGTTCTGCACATTATTCCTCCAAATTGCTACCAAATTGATCCAAACCGAAATAATTACCGATTGCAAGTTACGAGTATATAGTAATAGTTATTTTAATCAATCGACATGACGTTTTTCAGGTGTCGTTAAAAATGTCCCAATTTAAGAATGCAATGCAAAATAGTGGCTGTGCTATATAAAATAGTGGCTATGTTGAATGTAAAATAGTGGCTGTCCTTTAAATCTGCTTCATATTCTGTGAAGCATTAGTGGCTGTGTTTGTGATTTGTAATTGGTTCAAATCGTCGGCTGTGTTCAAATCTCTCGAGGCGTCTTCTTTTTGTTGATGGTCATTTGCATATGTTAGGACTTTTAATATGTGCGTATAGATCACGTGTTGGTTGTCGGATTGCTGTACACACCACAATACGCCTGAATACACCAACTTGGTTAGTCTCGTTTCCAGACGTTATAAGGGCAGTGACCACCAACCCTCGCTGTGCTCGCGGGAGAACCGAATATCTATCCGGAGCTATCGGAACCTCGGAAATTGTTCCGAGGCATTTTGAAAATTTGATGGC
This sequence comes from Mycena rosella, assembly GCA_029378255.1. NCBI lineage: Eukaryota > Fungi > Basidiomycota > Agaricomycetes > Agaricales > Mycenaceae > Mycena > Mycena rosella. Next base: position 9,415 of record JARKIE010000448.1, on the reverse strand, counting down.
GGTTCACTGCCCTATAACGTCTGGTGCAGTTTTAATTTAACCGTAGAACTTGTGCTTGCGTCACACGGTGAGTCTGCCACAAAATAATGGGCTCCTCCAAATTTGCTCGGGTTGATCCAGAACTTCGTGTCAGCATTCCTGTAATGCATTTAAGCTCCTCTGAGTTGTCTCCGCAATTTTCTGAGTCGTATTGCTGACATAATTCATTTTTCACACCAAGCCTGAATTTTCAGAATACAGGCTCAAGGATGCACCAAAAACTGAGACTATGCTGCCAGAATACTCCTACTAGTTTGTATGCACAGTCCTGGGTGTTTTTTAGCATGCTTAGCCACTCCGAGAGTATGTTTCCGTACCCATGTACCCTGATTTTTTAGTTTATGGGCCTGGTAATGATCAACATCCCCCCAAAAAAAGATATATCGCCTTCATATAATTGGCCTCAGTTCTCTCTGAGTAAAGAACACGTCAATCAGCTCTATTCCCTTCAAACTATCAACGCTGCCATAGAAAAGCTCGACCCACTGACGCTCCAGCGCGTTTCTGCTACTTCCGAGTGCGTCAAATTCTTTTTGGGTGCCTTCTATTGCTTCCGGCTGCTTCATATGAATTTATTTCTGCCCCAGAGTATCTCAATGCTCAAGATTTCTGTCGGGGACGGATGTGACATATGTGACATGTACAGCTGTTTTGTGAATAATATACGGGTTTCATAAATCATTGATGCTCGATTTTAGTTTATGTCTGTTTGCTGTTGCGTCCTCGGCTCCACACTCCGAGCCACTGCCCAATGGTGTTGGTCTTTTGTGAAACCTTGCTGGACTTCGCAGGGCCACAACTATGCGCATTCTGTCAAGATTGAAGACAAAGAGTCGGCCATCCATGCTGAATGGCCCGAATTGCAGTGAGTTGCACCATACTGTACTATTCAGACCAAGTGTTCACACCATGTTACGTGTTACGCCAACTGTTCACTTTCTCAGGTGTTCAGATAGCCACCCGAGCTGTGATGGTCTCCAAAAGTGTTCATTTTTTTCCCAACACCTATATGGAGGGAAGGAAGGTGACAATTATGACGCAATTTATAATTAGCGGGTCAACTATGGCCGCTCGGAACAGCAGGGACCTCCACAGAGGAGGACGGATGACTTTAATAGTCGCTTATGACAGAAATTGTCGGGTTCGCTGAGCAGCCGAAGGCAGCCGACGTGATTTAATTCATCGGTGATCAGGCCAAGAACTGGTAAGGTGCGCGCACTGTGGTGGTGCGCACTGTCTTTTAAGCTTTTTTTGCATAGGATATGCGAACAAATATCCTTGACTTTTGAAAATCTCTCTTCACCCCACCTCATTTTACTAGTACTTCCAATGAGCCAAAAAACTCCCTTCAAAATATCTGACTGGATTGGGCAAGGCCAGCATAAAAAGACAGTGATGACGCGCTATCAAGGGAGAAGCATTACATTACATTTGTGGTGATTCACCACATCTAGCGCAAATTTTTTGGTGTTTTCAAGTGTTTTTAAGCCTATTTAGGACTTCAAAAAATTAGGTGTTCATTTGCCCAGTGTTATGGTTATGGGTACCAAAAGTGTTCAGTTCACAGGGTCGTGTTATGCGTTACATGAACACTTGGTCTGAATAGTACAGTACAGTAATGCGAGCAGGAACACAGTGTACGGCAGTGTGGAGCCGCTCTAGCCAATGACACTTTCACAAACAGAGATAAGCACAAATCGAGCATCAATGATTTACGAAACCCGTATATTATTCACAAAACAGCTGTAACAGCAAGCACAAGTTTTACGGTCAAACTGCACCAGATCTTTACGGGGTGATGGCTGCTGGTGGATTTTTTGATTGATGTGCCCCAAATTTCAGGCTCCGCAGCGGAGCCCCGTAAAGATCTGGAACCGAGATTACAACTTGACACCAAGCGTCCGGATTATACAAAATAAATGACCAAGACGTAAAAAGCCCCGAGAAAAAAAAAAAGAGGGGGACTATAAGTGCGAGTTTGCCGGGCCGGGCCGCGGCCTTCACCCCCAAGTAGATTGTTTCCAAATTTTCAACCATATTTGTCTTCGGTCGACTCATTTTTCATGTTGTGACTGTGAGTATAAAAATTGTGGCTCCCCCCAACTACTACCACATTATTCTTGTATGCCTTTTCGTTTTGTGTCACAGGTGCCCGTTTAGCACCAGCTGATGCAGTGCAAGGTTGTTCCGAATCCTCCGACACTGTTCTGATGTTCTATCTCTGTTTTATTTTTACTAGCATAACCCCGTGAATAAAATTCACGGCAAGCTGAGGAAACGATAGTGTCCCGTTGCTGCCCCCATATTCATTCCCCGGCTTTGTCCCTGTCTAGCCCCTGTATTTCCGGTCCCTGTTCTTGTCTATCTCTTTGCCCCATCCTGTCCCCCAATCTTCCCTGGCCCCTTCCCTGTCTACCCCCTTGTATTCCCAGTCCCTGTTCCCGTCTGTCCCCTTGCCCCGTCCCCGTCGCATCCCTGTCCCCATTCTCATCCTCATCCTGCCGTCCCTATTCCCACATGTGCCACTTTGCTTTGCGCATTTTTCCTGTCCCTGCCTCTGTTTTTTTTTCACACTTCTCACCGCTTTCTTCCTTTTACAATTTCTGAGTGTCTGGGGCTTGTTCCAAGTGCACCCTGTTTGTCTTCCTCTTTTCCAAGGCTTCCAAGGGAAGCCCAGGCAATTTCATTTACCACTTGCATGTTACCGTGCCCGTACGCGTTTCACTTGCGCCCGCGTGCTGGGTGATGTATGCAAGTGCGCGTGACCGTGGTTTTTTTTTTTTTTTTTTGTATCTGCATTTCTATACCGCAACAAGTACACGAACTACTAAGACGCGGTGCCCGGGGACGGGCAAATAAATAGGTGGGGATATGTATGTGTATGAGGTGTGCGGGGTTGTCGTAGTTAAGTTTTGGAGGGGGTGGGGTTTGGGGGCCAGCCTGCCGTGAGCTGGGTACAATTGTCGTGCGCATCGATACATAAAAGCATAGTACATAACACATAAGGGAAACCGGGGGGGAGGGGGAAAGCGGATTTCGTGTGGGTGTCGGAGTGTGATGGGGGACGGTTTCGGTGGCTCAGCCTGGTTGTCGCCTATCCATCGTCGTCCGAGTTGTCATCCGATTCTTCGGGATCAGGTTCGTCTTCGTACGTCGGTAGTGTTGGCTCGCGGCGTGTCTCGCCGGTCTTGGTGAAAGCCCCGGATTTGTCTAGGAATTCGGCTAAGGCCGTAATGCCGTCTTTTGTGCCCAGTATTTCGGGCAGGGACACGTCCCTCGAGACCTTCCGTAGAATGTTCCGGTGGTCCTCGTAAAGAGGACACTCGCGAAGCAGGTGCTCGCGCGACTGGAATTCCTCGCCACAGGGGCAGTCAACGCCCTCGGATGGAACAAATTTGCTGTAGTACTCGCCGTTGTAGCCGTGTCCAGTGCGGCACTGGAAGACACGGCCGAAGGTCTCGCGTTTGAGGGACTTGAAGTGCGTAGTGGGACGTAGTGAGGGCTGGAAACGGTTCGCTATTGCGAACCGGCCCGTCTTCGGAGACGTCTTCCACTCCTTGATCTAGGCCTTCTGGACCTTTTCCTTCGACTTCCGCAGGTTGTGCGACTGCGTCGCACCTTTCTCGCCAGGTAATTCCACCCCGATCTTCGCAAGTTCGTCTGCCCTCTCGTTGCCATCGATGTCGGAGTGTCCAGGGGACCAGGCGATCTCCACCGTGCGTTGAGGGTTCGCGTCGAGGAATGTACATATTTTCTGGTGGAATAGATGTGCATATAGTTGACCTGCGCGTGGCTTTGGGTCGAATATTGTGGTGATCGCGGCGGTATTATCTGCGAAGAATAGTATATGAGCAATATCCTCGTTCATTTCCGCTAGGGCTACGGCCTTGCAGGCTCCCAAATATAAGCCCATGAGCTCTGCGTCATAGACTTCAGCTCGTTTGCCCAAGCCGATGCTCTGGGTGTGTACTTCTTGTGCTTCGTAGTATATCACGACTCCCGCGCCGGTCTTACGTGTGCGACGTGTTGGCAGCATCGACCCATCGCTGTACACCAGGAGGTGCTTGCGTGAAAAGGTAAGATTACTTATCTTCTCCTTGTGCGCTTTCGCGCCTTCCTTCTTGTCCATCCCATTCGAGCCTGATATCCGGACGCGGCCGGCAAACGAGTCCGTGGTGCGGCGCCACGGGGCAGTCATAAACGGTGAGATGTGTTCGTCCTCGGGGCTTGTAAGTTGCTGCAGGCGGTCGAGCTATGTCGTTTTGCGTGCATCGGATTTGGTCCGGGTCGGTGATCGTACCGGTAGCGGTGGTGGTACTGAGGGCAGGCTACCCGTCCGCCAATTATCAGGTAGCCGTTGGATGATCGGGCTGTTGATACTCAGCTTGTTGAATCGGAGTGCCGCGCGTCTGTTCCCCGCGTCCATTGCGAGCCGTATGGGCGGTATCGACGCTTCGATTTCCATTGCGTTGATTGGGGAGGTTTTGAAGGCCGCGCATATGAGGCGCAGTGCGCGTCGTTGTACCCGTTCCAGGGCCTTCTCGTGTAGCTTCTTGCCCGTCCACCACGCTGGGCTGGCGTGCGTCATCACTGGCACTACACATGCAATGTATAGGTGTCATAAGTGGGACTGTGAGAGCCCCCGGATGGTGTTTGAAAGCATCCGTAGGCCATTGACTGTGTTCTCCGCGCGGGCAGAGAGCGTTTTGACATGATGGTTGAACAGTAGTTTTCTGTCAAAGTATACTCCGAGCCGTCATCACCATGGTTCGGACCCCGCGCCGGGTGCACCACAGCTTTCGCATGTTCCCGCTCGGTGACGTCGACGGGCATGACCGTGGGATAGAACATCGCAGAATGTTTACAGTGTTTACAGGTGAATGTCACGCCTAAGACTGAGGCCGACCACGGCGGATTGTAGGGGTAAGAAATGTAAATAAAAAAGTCCGTCTTATAGACTTATACCGCCAATGACTGCCCAGAATCAGGTGACTGCATGACCAATCATCCACCAAAAAAATCCACAGAAATCGACGCGTGAACGCAGGGGCGCGTCGCGGGCTCCAAACGATCTTGAAGCGAGGTCGAAGGAGTGGATGATGGGTCGGCGAATATTAAGGGTGCAGCAAGTGACTTCCGGATGCAGCGGAGGCTGGATGCGCCTTCAAGATTGTGGATGACGACGGCGGCGTCGGCGAGGGTGATGTCAAGATAAATAAGCCGTGTATGAACATCGGGCGGGGGTTGGTTCGTCACGGCTAGGGATAGATCGGGGGCCGCCGTTGTTTTCCTGCTAAGGCGGTACCGGGTGCATGCGGCTCGAGAGGAGCGTGAGGGGAGTCGCGTGCGGATGCCGTAGAACATGACGGCGCGTCGGTTAAACCGCGGTAGAGGATCTGCTCTTTATCCCTACCCTCGTATTATCGTATTAGTAGAGAAGATTTTTTCATGTTCCGCGTGTGGCCTCAGAGTTATCAGAAGAGGAGGGAACCACAATGAGTCCCTCATTAACTGAAATCGACTGGCGCGAAGTCATACTTAGATGCCGTGCCTCCCCGCCCCGCTGCGGCGTCGAGCACTTGAAGAAGTAAAGCTGTGGTGTAGTAAATAAACAGTCCCGTCACATCAGTAACGAGGGACGCAGTGACGAGCCCGAAGCGGCAAGCGAGCCAAGCGAGCCGAAACGGGCTGCGATCGGAATCGGGCGCCCCCGATCGAGTCCGCCGCGAGCGCCACAAAAACAGAAAAAAAATAGTGGGGAATGAGACGCAGAGAGAATTGAGAGATGAAAGAAACGCCGGGAAAAAATGAAAGGACCGGAAACAGGATAGCAAGCGGGGCCAAAAAAAAATGGAGCAGAGCTAGCCCGGCGCACTGATCACAGGAAGTTGCGCCTGCGTGCGCGCGCTGAGAACGAACGAAACCGAGGAGAAAAATATAAAAATAAAAGCCCAAACCACCTAGAACGACGCCTGAAAAAAAGCGGCAAAAAGGTAGCCAGCGGGGAGAGAAAAAGCAAGAGAGAGGACAAAAAGATGATTTCACGATGCTCACCACACTGCCGCAAATACGGCGCAGGCCAGTGCAATCACAAGGGTACCACCTGAGAAGGCAGGCATTCAGACAACTTGATGAGGGGGAGGACTTGACTTGAAGATGGAAGAGAGGAATTGTCCTTGACGGTGGGTGGTGAAGTCGAGGCAAATTTGGAATGATTATGCTGGCAGATTTATGTGCAAGGCAGATTTATGTGCAAGGCAGGCACGTATCTGATCAGTCTTAAAATGGTTTGCGTGACGGGCTAGGCTAGCTAGCCGAGGTGCGCAGCCAATTCCGTGATATCATAAACGGGACTGTCTTGTGAGAACCTCCGGACGGTGGTTTCGCGTACGTTGATGTGTCTGATGCCCCGCGAAAATTTCGCCGCAACCGTCGTGGGCCAAAAAATTAACGGTCCAAACGAAGATCAGAGACAGTCCCGGAGATCTGCTCATTTGAGTCAGACCACCAAAGACCGGTCAGTACTATTCGGCTTGCACATTTTCCCCGTACGGTACCTCATACAGGGCTTACGGCTCCAATTCTCGACAACTTCAAGTTTCTAGCACACACACTAGGTTATACTGTGCTGTATAAGCCCTGTCATGAGTTGAGTGAGTAACTCCAAGTTAAACGGCCGAAATCGGAAATCTGATAAATATGGTGCTGTAGCCTACTAGATGAGTGCTCCTGCAGTGCCGCAAATCTTTAAAATAATTTTTGAAAGCTAATATGAAATTTTTAACTACTAGCTGGCCCTCGAGGCAGCTGAAGCGCGTCGCGCGACGCGACGCGACTGATCACATGATTTTGGACCTATAAACGGAGTTGTTTGGTTCCGCGGGTTTCCTCATCCTTCACGACCTCGTCTGCACTTGGACCATGTCAAGTTGGATACAAGCCTGAGCGCTTTCAAGACTTCAACACTCCCTTTTTGAATGTGACGCGACACAGGCCCCCGACACGCATCCTTGTCGCCGTGTCTCAGTTCTTGGCAAGCCGAAGCCGAGAACGACGCGTGGTTGCCCCCATCGCGTGCGTGCTCATCCCTCCACCCCCCGAGCGCGCTGCTCCGCCGAGCATTACGTGCCGGGGTGGTTGATGACGCAGACGTCCCCGATGCCGTGCGACCCGCATTCTCGGTGGCCATCTGTCGATTAAGCATTTCACCAAAGTGAATATATTTTGCCCAGTTTCTTACCATTTTGGCTGATTCAAAGCTCGCAGCGGACACGGACGGTTCTCCCCACATGTTCCCGATGTCTTTCTCCTCACGCCACGAGGAACGAGCGCTTGGCGCAGCTGAAATTTTGATGGAAGGGTTATTTAGGGCTCTGGCCAAAGTGAGTCTATTCTGATTCAATTTCTTGCCGATTTGGCTGATTCAAAGGTCACAGCGGACGCGGAGTGCTCTACCCAGCACGTCTACCACGTGTCTCCGCCTTTGCCACGGGGAACGAGCACGCAGTGTAGTGTACAGTTTGATGGAGAGGATTCTGGGCTTCTGCAAAGTGAGTCAAATCTCGGCCTTCCCCCACCCTATTTGACTAATCCAAAGACCGTAGCCTCCTCGGAATACCCTCTCCAGCATCTTTACGATGCGTTTCCGCCTACGCCGCCAGAAACGAGCTCCCCAGTACCCAACTTTAGACGATACACCACCCAATTCAGATGTTAGGGCTCAGGTGAGTACCGTTCATTCAAATCTTACTCTTTTGGCCTAATTCCTTCGCAGCCCTCTTCTCACTGCCCCCTCGCGTCGCCGCCGCCCCATCGCGCTCGCCTCGACGCCGTGCTTCGCCGCCACCCAATTTTGGAGGATACACGGCCAAACACATATTCTGGGGCTCAAGTGAGTACCGGTCGTTCATCCCTCACTCTTTCCCCCTAATTTCCTTGCAGCCCTCTTCTTTATCATCGCCCCCTCGCGTCGCCGCCGCCGCATCGCGCTCGTCTCGGCTCCGGGCCTGGCCACCAGTCGACTTGGTATGACGCAGCCAACTTAGGTTTGCAGGCTCAGGTGAGTCCCGTTCACTCAAACCTTGCTCTTTTGCCCTAATTTCTTCGTAGCCCTCTTCTCTATCATCGCCCCCTCGCGTCCCCGCCGCCGCATTGCGCTCGTCTCAGCCCCGGGCTTGGATTTCGATGGGTGGAATATTTGGCTTTCACAAGGTAAGCTTACATCTCGGCCTTCCCCCGGTCGATTTGGCTGAACCAGAGATCGTAGCGGATGCGGAGTCTGCCCAGAACCGCCCCGATGTATTTCCGCCTACGCCGCGGCGAAACGGGCCTGCCGCGCCATCGGCATCTTTGATGGGTGGAATATTTGGGTATTCACCAGGTAAGCATACATCTCAGCCTTCCCCCGGCCGATTTGGCTAAACTAAAGCTTGTAGCAAATGCGGAAGAGTCTGCCCAGCACCGCTACAATGGGTTTCCGCCTACGCCGCGCGGAACGAGCCCGTCGCGCCATCGGCATCTTTGATGGGTGGAATATTTGGGTGTTCACCAGGCAAGCATACATCTCAGCCTTCCCTCGGCCGATTTGGCTAGACTAAAGCTTGTAGCAGATGCGGAGGAGTCTGCCCAGCACCGCTACGATGGGTTTCCGCCTACGCCGCGCGGAACGAGCCCGTCGCGCCATCAAGACTTTGATAGGCCGATTTTTTGGACCCTCACAAGGTAAGTTTGTATCTCGTCCTTCCCCAGGCCGATTTGGCTGAACCAAAGACCGTAGCAGATGTGGAGGAGTCCCAGCCTCGCGGAGCCGCCGCAGGAACTCTTCAGCACCCGAATGTGCTGGAGCTGTACGGCGTAAGCGGATGACACACTGATATTAGCTCACTCGGAGAAATCTGCACGGTGAATGAACGTGCAGATTTCTCCGAGTGAGCTAATATCAGTGTGTCAACACCCGCGTTTCCCTCTCCGGCCGAAACTTTTCTGTCGGAGCACCGAGATAAGCTCCGGAAGTGTACTCAGATAAAGAAATATAAGTCCCTCCGTCAGTTTTCATCCTATTCACCTGAACTCACAGATGTTCAGCTACCTTGGCACTCCTACCGGAAGCTCCTTCCTCGTTCTCCCGCCCCCACCCCGAAACGTGTCCGCCGTGCCGCCGTCGAGTGTGCTGATGTAAGTACAGCGCCCTCCGCACTAAAATGTAAGTTACTCCCTCATCTTTTCGTCTATTAACTATAACTAAGCTATGGACAGCTGTACTGGTATTCCTGTAGGATGTTTCATGCGCGCTTTCCTGCCCCCCGCTCCGAAATATGTCCGCGCCGCCGTTGGGAGCACTGAGATGCAATCTGGGCATATAATATAGGTTTCTCCC